>JAQIXQ010000992.1:0-18457 GCA_034700485.1 Pseudosinella alba
GTGACAAAATCTTGTCGACCCCATTTCTTTATCTTTTACCCAAAACAAAATGACGCAATGCAATGCTTTCACCAACAAAAAAAATGACAACTTTCTTAAATGTTTTTGGGGATAAAGAGATGAGCAGTGTTCTAAATCTTGTTTCTCGATTTTCCAGACCATTTCGTAATGGACAAGGATGGGGTGGTAATCCGCGAGGTCACGGAAGCTGATGAAGGGGTCTATACTTGTCGAGTGCGCGTCGTGTCAATGGGCACGGTTGAAGGTATAAAAATATTCTTCTTGAATTAACTATTCTAAACATTTTGCAAAGAAGCTAATTTCATTCCATTCATTCCACCATTGCCCCAATCCAATGAAAACTTTTTCCAGAACGTCACATCCAAGTAGAAGTCCACGAGCGTCCCAAGCTCACATCCGAGCCCCAAGTCCTGGAAGGTGTGGAGGATGAGAGTATCACCCTGGAATGTGCCGCGAGTGGGAAGCCAGCACCAGAATATGAATGGGTCAATCATCGACATCAGGATTTACGCGTGCTGGCGAGGCACACTGTTGACAAGTAAGCAAGGGGGGGAAATTTACAATTTTTTACTTTCACTTTATACTTAGGTACATACAAATATTTTTAATGCGTTGCATATTTTCCCCCAGAAAAGAAAAATTGGGGGAAGAAGAAAGTTTTTTTACCCTCAGCTTTTCATTCTTTCCTTCTTCCCCCAGGGAAAACTTTTCTCACCGATTTACATACGCATACATTATTTTTCCTTCCGTTCCCCCTTTAGAAAGCATTTTATTTTCTATGAAGAATAAATAAAATTTCATTTTACCCTCTCTCGTCTCGTCTCCTGTCCTTTTAAAATCATTGACGTGTGTGAAAAAATGGATTGTAATGCACTTTACTTTCACTTTCTTTTTTTTTGCCGGAGAATGTAAAAAAAGAATCTTAAAAGAAAGTCGCGTTTTGCATTACACGTGTAGAATTGTAAAAGGAATTATGCAAAGAAATATCTGGAGGCGTGATGTAAGTTGGGAGAGAAGATGTGATGTGATGATGAGATGCGGTGCATGTTCTTGAGAGAATAATAATATGGCATGTGCATAGAAAATCCTGTGATGATTGCATTTTCATGCATGCATCTCAAGTAGGAAGTAATCAGATATCGAATTATTACCATCATCATCATCATGATCATGTCTTGTCCCCGTATTCCATTACACAAAAAGTGCATTCTTCTTGGAAGATAAAAAAAGTCCAGAGAAGGAGAAGAGAAGGGGGAAATGGGAGAGGGGAAAGTTTTTTTGTTGTCACTTCAATCCCAGCTTCTGTCTTTCTTATTTACTGGAATGAAATCAGTGGAGCGGAAGTTCTTTTGATCTTTCTTTTTTGTTCCCTGTTACTTTACATCATGGCCTTGGTGAAAGTGGGAAATGAAATGCATCTTGACTCGTTTTATGTCTTCCGGATTTTGAACGGGGTGTTCTTTTTTTTTTGTTTTTGATGAAAAGGTACAAAGGGACGCTGCAAATTGACTCGATCAAACGGGAAGATGCAGGTATGTACTTTGCATTGGATATAGCTTTGGTGAAAGTTGGAAATGGATGTTTTTTAACCTTTGACCTTTTCCTCAGGCCAATACACGTGTACTGCAAAAAACACTGCTGGCTACGTGATGATGAAGTCGACCTTGAATGTGGTTACCAAGCCTGTCATCGAAGAGTTCAAGAATGTTACGTAAGTCGGGTTGAGTAATTGTAAAATTCGATATATTGGCACCCGAGGGAGAAGGAACAAGTGAATCAGGACGAATTAGATAATATGAAAAATATGCTTTGTTCACTGATAGCACCCACGTGAATGGGAATACGGTGATAACTTGCCGAGCTTCCGGTGACCCCGCCCCCGACATTAGGTTTCATAAGGATAGCCTTCGAGCACCTTTCAGTGTAGGCCCTCAACATGACACGAGGATCATCATTGAACAGCGAAAGGAAAAGGATGGAAGGAACACGATTGCTACCCTGAAGATTAAGGATGTACTGAGGACGGATGATGGTCTGTATAACTGTATCGCAAGTAATCAGCGAACAAAAAGTAAGAAGATTAAAAATTGATCTGTTGTTACTAGCTCAAGTTACCTTATTGAAAAATGCATTTGACTGGGGGGAAAGGGATGAGGAGAGTGAAAGTAAATGAATTTATATTTCAATCCAATTGTTCCATCTTGTTACTTCCAGCCGAGCGCTTGGGACACATCACAGTTGAATTCCCTCCCACATTCGTGAACACTCCGCTACGTGAGGCTTGGTCATGGGATGGTCGTCCAGCAAATGTGACTTGTTTCGCGGAGGCTATTCCCAATGCTACAATTTCCTGGTTTATTGAGGGGGCACCGGAAAGGGCCGTGGTGGACGGGAACATTCCCAATGTGAAGCAGATTGGTGCCCAGTCTTGGAGCTCTCTTGAGGTTTCTTATTTAATTCTAAGGAGAAGACGAGAGGAGAAAGTAAACAAGTGTTATAATCTAATGAAATAAAATGAAACTTTTTTTCTTACAAACATTCCATAGGTTCGACCAACGGATCGAGGCTTATATGGTAAGGAATGATTTATATGTTGAAAATTCATAGTTAGTTTAATTACGCCTCTTGTATTCAAATTTTGTTTCTTTATTTTGTATAAACTCACTAATTAAATTAATTTATTTGGCCTTTGACCCTTAGGATTCTACAAATGCCTAGCCACAAACAAATTGGGAACAGCGGAACACCGAGTGCAACTGCGGGAAGCCCGGAAGCCGGGCCCAATCCTCGAGGCTATAGTCCAGGACAAGACGGCTACAAGCATATCATACAAAATCGTGGGTCCAGTTGACAACGGTGGCCTCCCCGTGAAATCCTTTGTGGCTCAATACAAAGAGGAAAGGGTATCTTGGGATGACCACAGGCTAAAATCCTGGGCCGTCGACCAGCAAGTGTTCACCATCGAGGGTCTGGAGCCCATGAGAACCTACAACGTCCGATTTGCCGCAGAGAATGAAGTCGGGTTGGGTAAATGGGCTTTGGAAAAACCCGAAACAACACCCCGAAGATCCGCCCCCGAAGTCCCAGTCATTTTAAATGAAATCAATGGAAATTCCGCTGCAATTACAGCCTACCCCGACAGGTTCGAGCTGATCTGGAGAGTCCCCCCAGACAATGGGGAGAAGATCCAGGCATTCGAGATCTCATACACTCCGGTTAGGAACTTGACTGTGAACAAGGGGACCCAAGTGGAGCACCAGTGGGAGCCGGTTGGACAAAAGTTGGAGGAGGAGAGACCCCTCGGGGAGCCCAGACACGTATTGAGGAATCTAGCACCCGGGACCTACTACCGGGTTGAAATTAGAGCGAGGAATATCATTGGAAGGAGTAATCCTGGTTCCATCATTATTAGAACGGCTGCTATTCCTGGAGGTAAGAAAAATAGATTTTCACAGTCATCAGCTTCCCTTCGGTTTTATTGTGTGCAGACAGATGGAATCAGAGAATAAAGTGCTTTCTTTATTCCTTTCATTCTCTGATTCTGCTTCCTCCAAAAAAAAGTGTGAGAGAAAAAAGGGAAAAATCTTGTCATTAGCTAGATATCTACTTTCTCTTCTGTTGTACATAAATCAACTCACAAAGAATGAAATGGCTAGTTTGTGCTGCCGAGCTGGGGCTTTAATGATATATTTTTTCTCTCCTTTTGTTTCTTCCTGGCTTTGCTTCGTGTGAGGAGCTGCGGAGTTCAGAAGGAGAGAAATAAAAAGAGTGTGATATTGCCATTGCCATTGCCTTCGCATTTTTTCCTATTTTTCTAGGGAAGTAGAGACCTTTAAAAGTGATAAATCATGTGCAGTAAATTATTAGTCAATATGACTATGGCATTAGCCTTGCCTTCTGCAATTCTTCGCCAGCTTGAGAAATTGTGAATGGGGGCAGCTCCCCGAGTCCTTGACTTTTGCTCTTGAAAAAAATATGAATTATATGCATTTTTAACACAGGGAAAAAATCATTACTGCCAATTGAAGAATGTTGGCACTTGGCGTAATTTTTTTTGTTGGGGACATAATAAATAATCCTTTTCGTTTCTTGTGTTCATGAATTCAATAATTGCCTTGTCTTTGTCTATCCTATCGTATCGTGACTATATATCTAGCTATATTATTCTGACTCTGACTGATAGATTCTTCCGAATAACATGAATAGTGAATAGGGACTCAATACCAATTCTTCTCAAATTGTTTTAATCTTTTTTATGTGATTTGTGACTCATTCTATTCTATACTCTCTCTCTATTTATTTTTCCGTATGACTTTCTCCATTTTTTGTACAGACCCGGGGAGACCAATGGGCTCATCCGTGTCCTCTGCTTCGCCCTTGCCCTTCTCATCTTCTACTCATTTCCGCAACTTTTTATTCTCCATCAGTTGTTCATATAATCTGTTGTTGATCCCAATATGCATCTCTTTGTTCTTGGCGTCTTCTTCAGCGTCTGACATCCTCTCCACTTCCTATTCTTCCGCTACTAATAAGGACTCTAGTAATCATAGTCATAAGCAGCCTAGTCCTAATACTAAAACTAACCTAGCAATACAATCACTTTTACCATCATCATCATCAAGTGGCAAGTCGGTGTCATCAAAATCAATGTCGTCATCCTCGTGTTCATCATTATCACCACCACCGCTTCGACAAATATGCCGGAATGATGCAAATAAAATGGTCCTTAGCGCGTAGTCACGTATATGACAGGTTTTATTTTATAAACAAAATTCCTTGCGACAGTTATTCAGTTTTGTACTCGCTTTCATTTTTATCTGCAACAAAATAAAAATCCCGATCCCCCACTCCAAAGTGGGATATGTGGTTTAATGGCATTGTCTGCAAATTATACATTTAAAAAATATTTATTTTTTGTAATTAACTTATTTTTAAACACCAAAAAACATTTAGTTTTAAATTGCCAAAAAACTATGTAGGTAGACTTCTTGTTACGTTCCGGATATGATTTTGAAGTATAGTTTGATTTGCCACCTTTCCATGGATGATGAATTATATACAAAACTAGAGAGAAAGGTGTCATTATACAAATTAGCTTGACAATTAGATGTAGGTACGTATTAGGTAGAATCTCCACGCAATTTTTAGGTGATTAATCGTAAGTGATCCTAATGGGATAGAATATAAGTCGTGAGTCATACTGTGTTAGGGAGACCCAATAGTAAATGGATTAGGTATATGAATTATATGGCATTATGCCAACGAGAAAGTTGAATGAGAAGGGAGATAAAAGGAGTTGAATTGAAGGTAAATAAAAATACGAGATTTTTTCTATGCGCAAAAAGGAAATTTCAAGGTAGATTTTAGGATTTTCATGAAATATGTGAACAAAGTGTAAGGAATTTTTTTTGGCTCGTCGTGGGTGACGGCGACAATACCTTTATGATCCAGCATTATTAAATTTTAACGTAAATATGAATAGGTACCTATACAAACCACATGAAGAGATAGATCCAAGCACTCCACTTTCTCCGCAAGAAAAATATTAACGTAGAAAACTGCAACTTCGTAATTCTAATAATGTTTAAATTGTGGATTGACTTAATCCGTGAAAGGATTTAATCAAATCAAATGAAATGATTTCCCAATATGTGCTTTTAATATTGGACATGGGATAGAACAAAAGAAATGAAATGAGGTTGAGAGAAATGAGGTTGGTGGTAGGTTGATTGAAATGTATGGACTATATTTGAGAAAGTTTGGCCTTTTTATGTTGAACTGCACAAGAAAAAGACTTGGTATGATTTTGGAAGGAATGGACGGACGGGTTATGTAGATGCAAGGACCGAACAGCAAAATAAAAAATATAATTTCACATGCACAGTATTTATTTTACTCATATTGAATTGAATTGAATTGTATCTACTAGAATTTAAAAATTACGTAATACTAAAGCCTTCGAATTCACCAGAATTTTAGAAAGTAAATAAGGTCTGCTCTGTGAAAGCCTTCTCTAACCTTAAAACCAAGTTGAATCTGATTGATGAAGATTAAAATTATATTTCTCCAAAAAAGTTTTAGAATGAGGACGATGTAAAGATGAGGATGATAATGCTGATGATGGATTGCCTATATATTAAATGACCTTAAATGATTAATTTATGAACTGAAACTACATACATGCTAGGATTACACCGATCTAGATTAATATTTAAATGAGTGTCTATTTAGCCAAGAGATAAATACGATGTGAACTAATGTGTAGGATCAGGATCATGATGACTGTAACTGTATTATAAAAAAAGTTTCATATTTAAGGATCAAGTATTTAATTAATCTTAAGTTGATTAAAAAAACTAACCATGCATTTAAGGGGGAATGAAATTAAAAGTAGCCCTAAATTATACACATAAATAAAATTAAATATGATCGAGTTAATCTGTTTGTGAAAGCTGTATTATAAAATAATTATGGCTAAACCAATGGTCAACCAAGAAGGTATATTAATTAGTAGCTAAATTAAACTCCAATCCACAACATTCATAATTAGCTTTTAAAATTAATTGATATATCCTTCTGATAAAGTCAGGATTCTTGGACAATACAAAAAAAAATCGTTTAGGACAAAAAAAATCATAAATGATAAATGAATTATATTGCAAACAAACAAATATTTACTTCCTCAAAACAATGCGATGATTTTAATTACAGAAAACATTTACTGGAAATGAAATATATACAAGAGCAAGTAATCAGACTTTAGCATAGGCAGATAAACTATTTCCTATTCCTTAAGTCATCATCAATCGATCCTGTATCGACTATATCGTATTATCTCATATAGGAGCCGTATTATTATATTGAGTATTATTATTGTATAATTAATTAATTAATTAATTATCAATATATCCATATTACATTATGTACATGTACCATAGACTCCAATTACAAATTTACATCTAGCTAGAATATAGAACTCGTCTCGTATCTTCTCTGGAATCGTCTGCGGATGTAGATAGTGTATCTCCTCTCATATTTAATTTATCTATATGTAAATGTAATTGTGTTATCTACCTATTTATGTATCTATTATGAAGGAAGTCAAGTAATAAAAAAAAGTCAGTGGTCAACTTAAATAATAATATGATATTTAACAACTTGCTCATTTGGTTTCACCTTTAAATATTTATGTATTATTTATATGCTCTCGTGTGCCAAACATATTATTGACTGCTTTTGATATTTATGTATCTCGACTTAATTTAATAATTTCACTTTGGAGCATTAACTCTTTCTTTCGCTGATGATGACATGAGGAGCAATCTGTCTTTCGATCTGTCTTTGTCTTTTCTTATTTTATGAGCTCCTTCATGTTCAGGGTGCTAAAATAATCCGTAAGAGAATAATATTTATGTAAATATATCTATATTTTTTGCTTTTGGGGTAAATTAATAATTTTATCAAGCAACATACATCAAATCAAAGTTAATTAATTATCAGGTCATCAAAGGTCTGGTGTGAAATTAACTTCATTTCTTTCTTTTGAACTTTCAGCAAGCTCCTACGATCTGATCAAAGGGGAGACCGCATCAGGGACGGATAAGCTCCCTCTGATGTTGATAATTATCCTGGCTGCTGGCGTCTTCGTGGTCCTCTTCCTCATTGACATAAGCTGCTACCGGATCAACCAGACTGGGATCCTTTGGACCATCTCCAACAAGATGTGTAACAAAAAGAAGTCGAGGGAGTCACTGGTGAAAGGGACGGACGGGAGTATTCAGTGAGTAAACATTGTTAATAAATTAAGTTTTGGCAAATATGTTTAGTGTCTACTGTCTACTTCCTCTACATACAATATAAAGCATGAGACATAATAATTAATTCGAGCATGGCGTTTGTTTTCTTTCCTTATTTTTGCATGGACTCATTCACTCTCTTCTCCTCAGTGAGAAGAAGCCCTTGAAAGAAGGTGATCCCACGGATGACTCCGGAAGGGAGTTCAGAGAGTATGAACCTAACTAATTAATTAGAAATAACATCGTTTTAATCTTAATCTTGTAGCTAGTTTATTATGACTCTTTTGTAGCGTTATCATAATTAGGGCTTGATGATGTAGGATAATAATATATTTATTGTGTAATTTTTATAGTGGACACAAGACGAATGGGAACGGGACCAATGGGAATGGAAGTATTGTCATCACCCCAAGCCACATCACCCACACGCACAATCAGCATCCCAAGGACTCCGAAGTCTAAATGAAACGAATGATATGAATATGATATAAATAATTATTTTGCAACAAAATGTTAAATATGTAAAACTGATGAAATTCTTTGAAAAAAAATATTATATTACTGTCCATTGTTAAGCAAAATTAGAAAGAAGAACATTTTTGTATTTTAAAAATATTCCGTGGCTGGAATGGAATAATAATAACAATATATCTATATCTATCTGTCCAGTAATTTGTAGCAAAAATTTGTAATTTAGTTGGCTTTCTGAGTATGTCCGTGACTGAAATGAAATGATAGAAGCTCTCAATGTTTTTTTCTAATCGTAAGCTTTTTAAATTCTGGTATAATTAGAGCAATTTAGTATTGTTATTGTTATAAATTGACTGTTTTATATTTACATTACGTTTACTGACATTGTGTTTACTAAGTAGCAATTAATATAATTACTGATTGTTAATTAAGTTAAGTAATTGATCTCGTTTTACTTAAATATGTACTTGCGACTGTTGTTTTTTTAGAGAAATTTCTGTCGCTTGAGTGAATCGGAATCAATATCATCATCGAAATATACGATTATCTAATTGAGATTAGCATTAAAACTAATAATTTGATTGTTGAAATGTAATGGACTTGTTCTATGTACTAATTACTTATTTAGAGTGAATAATAAATTTAAAAAAAAGTGCACATAACAAGGAAACAAAAATAAAATAAATTCTTAGTTTTTGCTTTAATTTTTATACTGTGTAATAATAACATTATAATTTAAGTTAGCTGACCTAGTCAGACTCTTCGATATGAATTAAACTACCCATGTAAAACATAGTTAGGCATACTTGTTACTTATTTAAGCAAACACAATAATACATACCTATTTACATAGAAGCTATGTTATGATTAAGTGAACACAGCCAAAAACCAAAATTGTGTAAATTGATGATGCTTGAGTGAAAGCGGTGAAAGTCAGGTTGAGAAGTATGCTTTGTTGATTGTCCATTAACTCTTAAGAAAATAATTATAAATCTGATGTACATACCCACACATGCTACTAATTTGATTTCATTGTTATGATTCTAGATCTAAGATAAATATTAAACTAAAACTACATGCTACACTAGATACATATTTTTATTTAATGATGATGAATGAATGAATGAAAGAATATTGAATTAAGATGATTAAAATCTATATGAGTAGATATTAACTAACTTTTGGCATAAAGCAGGAACCATTGTAATGAAAATGAATGTAACGTTAAGTAATTAATTATTTTATAAAAAATAATTGTAAAGCTGAACAAAGCTAATGAGTAAGTGAATGTAAAATGCTGTTTATATACAACTTGGGTTATGAATGCAAACATTTGTCATGTGTAATAATTGAATAAAAGAAGGTAATTTCTTTTATACTTTGTAAAGTAGCCAAACTCACCTTTGCTCCATTGATTTTCTACTTCTCTCTGAACCGGACAGGCATATGGAGAAAGCAAGCATTGAAAAATAAACTGCTTAATTGAATTACATTATTAAGTATTGAGCACTTAATCAGGAATAGGAATTTAGGTCAAGATATCAAGAAATAACAGACGTTGATAAATTGAACATATCAACAAAAACTAGAGCATATTGTGTATTGCCTAATCAATCCAATCATATCATTCATATCATATCACATTTGAAAAATATAGGCTGTACGCTTCCCTTACAAATACAAATACAATTCTTCATCATATAGGGGTCAGGCAACCCAAATGGTATATATATTTTTTCGGATTTTGATACAAAAACAACAAACTGGGTGGAATATTATCCATTTGGAAAAATACCGGACCAAGCTACTTGTCCATTTTAAAACAAAACTTTCTCCTGCTCCCCAAAGTCCGGCTTTGAAAACTGAATATTACATTGGCACCTATAAGTTGAGATCATAAGTCACCACGTCAAATGTTTTTCGTTCGCGGAAGCTTATTCTCCTCCTACCTGTTTTCCTCCCACATATTTTCAAAAAGTTTGCAAAAAATAGCTTTACCATCATCATCCTTTTATTATATCATATCATATCACATCACCCACTTGTCCTTTCCATTCTTTCACCAGAATTCCTCCAAAACTGCAGGAGGACTTCCTCTTCCTCTTCAAAAGTTATTCATCCTTAAAAATAAAATGACAAGAACAAAATTGAGCCCCCTCAAAAACAAAGCATATTTGTCCAAGAATAAAACAAGCAACAATGAAAAGGCAATTTCCTTCCGTTTTAATGTCTTGTCCGGGTAACAGCCTCTTTATTGTTGCTGTCATATCGTATCTTGCCCTTGGAGAAACCTCTTTTCCCGTTTCTTCCTTCTCATATGAGCACTATCACAAGTTTACGACTGGTAATCATCGTAAACGTTTCCCTCCTTATTTTCCTACAAACAGCCAAATTCCTCCAAAGGGAAACGACATACTCGCAATCAGCAAGTAAAATTAAAGACCAAATGATTTGTTCTCTGAGGCAATTATCTCCAATAATTATTTCTATTTTTTATTAAACCTTCATCCAATAAAAGATCTCATCTAATCCAAATTAAAAGGACGCTTCCCCTGCAATGCTGTTGTATCTTGTCATAGCCATTCATTATGTCCCAATCTCTGATTGAGAGTTTCCTTCAACTTGTTCAGCAGTTTCCCTTCTTTTCTTCCTCTAACTTGAAATAGTTGTATTCGCACACACACATACACATACATAGGTAAGCATTTAGAAAGCTCTTGGTCTTTAAAACCTTTGACTATGGCACATCATTAGCTTGGCTTTGGCTTGTTTCCTGCGTTCCATCCTGGAACTAAGTTTTGACTTGGGCTCAAGCTGAACTGAAGTTGATTCCCAGTTTTCCTCTCTGTCCCGATCAGTTCATGTTCGGCTGTTGCACGGGACGGACGTGAGCGAGAGTGAAAAGCTATCGTTTAGGCCGTGGCCGTATCCTTCATCATTTCTCATCTTAACTCAACTCACAATCTCTGTGTTTTTTTACTATATAAAGCATTTCATCTCATCTCATCATACCCATCCAGATCCAGCCCAACCAGCACTTTGTTCCTTCTCAATCCAAAGAAGCTTTTTATCATCATCATCATCATATCATCATCCACTCAAACTTCATCTTTTGCAAAGAAAACACACAGTGAAAAATTTTTCCCCTGTAAAAAAAGAGCTTATAAGCTCTCTCTTGCCCTGTGCCGTGAACACACATAAGTACACACATCCATCTACCTATACGCATTTCATCAATCCACTTGGGATGAGTTTCTTCCTCCCAGTATATAATAAAAAAGTAAAGCAAATTTAATTATTTCCTGTGTTGATGGGCTCCGGCGAGAGACGAGGTGGCTGTGCCCTTGTGAATATAAATTAGCCTGCGTGTGAGGTTTCCCCCCAAGTTCTGTATTTGTTATAGTGTCCATACCTAACACATCCATATCCATATCCATCCCATCCAACAGGACCTAAAAGTTGGGATCAGGATAAATTTATAAAAAGTGCACTCACACTTCCTGTGAGAACCCCCATTCATTCATCTCGTTCCAACATAAAAAAATTTACAAAGTGCAAAAAAGATGGGCTCCTTTTCCGGCACCACCTTCAAATGGAAAGGGGACATGTGGTGGCCCAGAAATAATTATAATAATGGAGTTGTGCTCATTGTCCTCTTACATCTCTCAGTCCTAATTTTGGGTAAGTGTAATAAAACTTGAGAGTAATACGTAGAAAAAAAGTACAAATTACCATTTTATTTTACTAGAATTTTTCGACAGGATTCACAACAAGCCCTTCTCGTCTTTCACCGCATTCCTCCCGATTTTTTTCGCAATATTGTATTATGCAAGGGGAAAATAACTTGAATTATTTTTCCCCAGCTGAAACATCAACTTTTTTTCTCTCTCTCTCAGTCAGATAGACTTACTTAACTTGCCTACACATAAGAGGAACAAGAGCCTCCTTTCACTTCTCTACTTTGTCTATAGTAAAAATGCGTGCACCGCATTCTCAAAAAAAAATCATGTAAGTTGGGAGGCGGTTGCTGCACTGTCGACAACGACATTCTCTCGACAAGACCATTTTTTACCAAACATACGGTCACATTTATACAAACATACATAATGTGAGTAGTGTAGAGGGGCAAGCCTCCTCCAATGTTCCTCTCAACCCCTCTCTCTCAAAAGAAAAAAAATATCTTGGCTCAATTCCCAGTAAAAAAAAGCCGAAATGGCATTATTTATTCCAAGTCTATAAAAAAAAGTCTATTGAAATGTCTCACAACTTCACTTAACTTTTCAACTTGTTTTTTTTTTGCACAAAGGATATAGTCATGTAAAATTGTAAATATACTTATTATGTGAAATAACCGCCATGCATAGTCCATTTTGCATAGCCAATATCTTCCACTCCCATCTCTCCAACCCAGCCTAATGACAAATGTACAATTTCTCCTTTTTTAATATCCAACTTGACATATTTTTCTCCAATAATGAATTCCATTTTCGAATGGCGTATCGCCTCCCAGCCCATTCCATGTTGGGTGGTATGGTATGGGCATGGACATTATGTTTAAAGCATATTATGTATTATTATGATTATATTATGTTTTATGAAGTTCCAATTCAACTTTATTATCCTATCCTCCTCTTTACTTTATTCACATTTCACATTGCTCAATGTCATTACTTCCTCCTTGGCTTTGGCTCCAATGTGCCCTGTCGTGAGTTGAAAAACTCGTCATATCTTTCATAAAAAGCCAACCATGTCCTTATCAATGTACCGTAAAAAATTCGTAATAAATAATATCAGAGGAGGAAAATCTTATTTGAAGAAGAAGAAGGATAATAAAAATGCAAAATAAATTCTTTCAAGAATATGAGGGCAGGAAGGAAGTTACATACCTCTCGCCAAAAAGCATGCATATTGACTCTGTCATAATGCCAATGGTCATGGCCATGTTCTTGTCATTTTTACTTTGAACAAAAAATATGAACTCAACCATCCTCATATGAGCCATGATGATTTTTTTTTGTGCAAAAAATATTTATAACCAATATGCCATGCCATATCATAAGAGGAGCTGAAGAAAGGAGCCAAAAGTACAAATACATAAATACCTACATCCATATCCGAAACTTCTTTTTTTGAATTCTTCCTTCTTCTTCCAAGAAGAAAAATAAATCAAAAAGTTTTTTTTCTTTCTTGGAGCTTCATCTTCAGCCTCAGCTTCCTTCACTCTCTCCATCCAAACGAGAGAATACCTACCTAGACAGAAATGGGGAGAATGATTTTTTTCTCTGCACATTTGCGAATTTGTTTTGCTTCCTTTCTCCATCCATCCCAGATTCACATAAAGCATTTCATTTTTTTCTCTCTTGAAGATGAAGATATGCACCAAGCCAAACCAAGCCAAACCAAACCAAACCAGCCACATTCTATTCCATCCATACTCGATCTACTCAAGCTTTTGTACTGTATCAGGTTCCTCTCTATCGTATATACAAATATCCCATTTCCATGTGTCTAGAATAGTTTTATTTTATTTTTTCTCCTCTTCTCCATATCATATCGATCTTTTTTCTCCCTTGTTCACTTTTGTCTGAGAGTTGAGTGAGTTCTCTGCATTTCCTTCTGATTGTGAGTGTGTGATTGCGTTAGGAGGGCTGCTCGTGGTTTTCGTAATATGTTTGAGTTTGAGACTTTAACGAGCTTGGCCAAAGTAGGTATATATACCTAGTTTAGTTAGGCACATACATAAAATGGCACACTCTTCTCCTTTCTCCAGCCATCATCATCATCATCGTCCTCATCGTGATCATGAAGGACAGATATTATGGTGAAATGTGGCAAAAATACTAATCATTTTTGTCATGTCGTCCGTCCTCCTCCTCCTCTCCTTCTCATATCAGTCCTAATTCTCATAGCCCTAAAGTAAAGAAGAAGGAGAGGAGGAGGCTCCTTCTTGATGGCAACATTACGATCATGATAACGAGCAAAGAAAAAAGAAGAAAGCTTGCCCAAGACAAGACAGCCAAAGAAAAAAAAGCTACCTTGAAAGAATAGGTATGGGCAATGTAGGTATGTCCATTTATTTCCCAATGTCATTTTAGGAGGAAGGAGCAAGAAAAGTAGAAAGGAAATCAGGAAAAAGTGTGCAACACGACATGACAAACTAATATATTTTTTCTCGTAGATTAGCTGAGTAGGCTCAACTAAAACCGTTACCCTTTCCCATCTATGAGAATATATCTGTCGAAATATACTTAATAGAGAAGAAAGGAGGATGATGGGGGGACGATAAGGGGACTATGAGTATGGCTATATGACCATGTCGAAGGGAAAAGGATTGAGTGCACACGGGGAGGGCTTCCAAGTGATCCTTTACTCCTTAGATGGAAGCCCTAGATGATCACCTAATCATAATCATCATGGTCATGGAGGTGGTACTGGTACTAGGGTGTCGGTGCTGGTGGAGCTAGTTATATATGACTGGGACGGTGTGGTCGTGGTGGGGATGTCGATGTTGATGGCAATGGCAATGGGAAAGCATGTACGGCAGTGAACAAATTAGCTTTTTGCTCTTTTCCTCTATGGTTCCTCCTGCTTACTAATGCCATTGATGGATGCCGTGTTTTGGCTCCTGGTCCCTGCCCCGGATTGAGCAGCAGCGCCTGAAAAATTATAATTTTCTCCCCAGTACATATTTTTTTACTCTGGTGAAAGTTCACCATCAACATCACCATCAACATCATCATCATCATTTATAATCCATAGTCGTCCTTGTCCTGCCTTGCTTTTTTGGTGAAAGCTCATTCCTTTTTTACTCCAGCACCACCACCACCACCACCACCACTTAAAACGGGCCTTATCTTTAGCTTAGCTCTCGGGGTCGGATGATGGCGAATGGCGATGTAACGTGTAGTAGTTGTAGATTTTGCAAAAAAAACATTCCTTCTCCTGATCACATCACATCACATTGTTAAGCCCTACCCAAATAATTTTTGCACGAAAGGAGGAAGTGGAGTACATAGTTTTTCGCGAATTTTGCTTTCTCCGTCTCTGCCACTGCCACACTGCTGCTGCTGCTGTGGAACTATGCTGACGCTGAGCTGAGGAGGCATGCACTGATGCAGTAAAAGTATATACCTATCCATATCTCTGAATCCTTATATTGCCTGAATGTGGAGGCATTAGGTATACATGACTGGCTCCTGAGTGAGTGGCATGGAAATGGCATGGCATGCCATGGCTGGGGAAAGTGGGAACAGGAACTAGTGCAATGCAGTGCGGATGGATGGTGGACGGTTTGGTCGGTCGGTCGGTTGCTGGGATGGATATAAGCTGGGTGGAAGGAAAGAACGGGACTGGAGCAAACTAGGGAAAGGGGAAAAGATCGATATTTCTTCCAGTAGTTGTGGGAAAAAGTAGTAAAGTCAGGCCATTTTATATCTATGAGTGTGGGGAAAGGTGGAAAATACGCTGGGTTTTAGGTAGGACCATATAACCATGCACGGTTGTAAAGTTTTTGAGTTGACTTTATACAAGGGCATGACATGCATGCATGGGAAAGGAGAAAGTTGTAGCATTTTCGCATTATCCTCCACATAGGCTGATGCTATGCTGCTACCACCACCACCACTTACCTAGTTGGTCTTGGTTTGGTGGGAGAAACGTGCCTTTTTAGGGCTTTACTACAACTACTACAAGTTTATTATTATTTTAGCTGAGCAAGTCACTTTCACATAGCCAATCTAGGCTGGAGAGAGAGAGGGAAATATGCCACCAGGCCTGGGCCTAGACGTTATCAACCCAGCCATTTCCATACCCATGCCAATGCCACCGCAAAATTTCATACTGATGGAGCTGCTTTATATTGTTTTAGCCTTTCCCTTCTCCCCCCATCCATCCTCCATCCAAAGCCTATACAAATAGAGGTGAAATATTGCCCATTTTCTTTCGGATTTGGGACGGTGGCAGTGGTGGTGGTGGTGGAATGGACGATATGGCAAAGAAATAAGTAGTAAAGGTTCTGTGATGAATCGAAAATAGGAGCATAGGTATATATATTTATTTATTGGCCCACCACGTTTCTAGGTCTGGGTCTTTAGTACAGGCCATGCCAGGCCGGGCTAAAGTATACGAAAAAAGAAAGTGGATAAAGCTGTTTGATCCACTTACAATTTTTTCTTGCTTGATGATGATAAGTTGGTTCACGATATAATAATAGCAAATAGGAGTATTATATTTTATATTTTTATCCATGTATGTATCGGGAAAAGGGAGATGAAGTGGTGGAAAATGTTTTTTATTTATACATTTTTATCTTATCTTATTCCTTAATGCCTTTGGTTTGGTTGGGCTTGTTTCGGTGGGAAAAGCTTATCTGCCCTGCAGGAAGTTGGTCGAACCGAGCCAAACTAAACCAAGTTATTTTCTTACTCCCTCTTTCTCCCCAGCCCATTTTGCCAAAAGATTTATACATCTCCCCTTATGACATGTCAGGGCTGACTAACAAATCACGCAGAAACAAACTGCTCATTTTTTGCACAATTTGCACATATATGGAGAGAGTCGACCCAGGTGACAATTTTATTTTATCTTGGACATTCCTTATCATGTATGTATTTGCGTCGTACATCGTGCCCGGGGATTGGCCAGGAGAAAAATAGGAAGCTAAAAATCGCATGCAATGTCAATGCCACTATCGCCACCGCCAACCACCACCAGCCACCATCGCTACCACCACACGATACTACGATACACAATACAATCATGTGCCATGAACTATACCATATCATGCCACTTTCTCCCCACTTATACGGGAATGGGACCTATACCCCAATATATAATTATTCGACACAGTTCATAAAGCATGTAAACACGTTTACGACTTTCACATTACTTTCCCAGTTTTTAGTTTACTATACATTCCCTACTTGAAGGAGGAACTAAAGTAAGTAAGGGGAAAGTTGTAAAAAAATATAAAGCCAACTCTCCAAAAACGACATCGTAACTTTCTTCCAGTAATAATCACACGAAAGGTAAAAAAAATCGTAAATGGGAAATGGGACGCTTGTACCAATTTTTTTTACTGTTGCTCCACCACCACTACCAAACTACCAACCCACCAGGTTCTAAACCTGGTAACGAGTATAAAAATAGCGATGGTTATCTTTAAACAATGTTAAATGATAGAGTACACAGAGGACACACGTGCAGGGCCAACATGCGCCAGGCCAAAGCCAAAGCCAGGCCAACTGAAAATTACTGATTTATAGGTTTACTTAGGTACATACTCGTACCATTTAAGGTGTACCTTCATCTTTTTGCCTTTGAAACACCTCATATGCCTATTTAGAGGGAGGGAGAAAAAACTTTCCCTTTAAAGGTTTTTAAGAACTCATTAGTGAAAATCGAAAGGGTTGTAACTTGTAACTTTTTCCATTGAACTCCCTTCTCCCCGAGTTTTGGAAGTCTGCGTTGTTTGTTTGTGGAAGAAGTTTCTCCCTTTTCCTATTTCTTTTATTTGTTTGTGTGTGTGTGTGATTAAGGCTTAGGCAATCAAGATGAGGGACCGGACCATAGAATGTATGGAAAAATGGTTTAAATGCAACGGGCTTTCCCCAGCTTTGGGAAAATAAAATGGCAATTGGCAAATACTTAAGCAATTACTGTAGACTGTTCCCGGGAACAGCAAATAGCCGATAATAGCTGTTATTTGCGTAAGAAGAAATATAATTATTTTTTATTCCACTTTTGGTTTAGTTTTTAGTTGCAGTAATTGCTGACCCTGCAATGGATGTAATGTATCGTATGCATGTAGGCATTTTCACTGGAAATAAGGAAACGGTTGATTGGGAAGCTTGATTTAAAGGGTTGAACTTTTTGGACTTTGAACTTTTTGAATGATTTCATGAAAGAACAAGTTAAATATATACCAAGCCATACCATGACCAGCCATCTCCCCTTTTAATCGTCTACCGATCGACCGACAACCAAACTGTAGTTGTTTCTTTTTGTGAATGGTCTTGGTTTTTTTCTGGTAAATTATAATTTTTAAAGGTAAAATTGTAACTTCCGCTTCACTTGTTAACATGATATACCCCGGCTTAATTATGGCAAGGGATGTGTGGGTGAAGATGATGAATCACGCTCACGCTTTTTTCTCATGTAGACATGAGAAA
>JAQIXQ010000993.1:0-18450 GCA_034700485.1 Pseudosinella alba
CAGATATTGATTTAGTCTGGACCACAAGGAAGAATGTCCTCTGCAAGCAAAACCTCAGCATACTTGGCCATCTCTCCTTATCGATTAAATGAAATGGGCCTATCCTCAATCCAATTGGCCTACATGACTGGAATGCCCTCCTTGTGCTGGGATGCCTTCTCCACCGACATTGACAATTATTAATCATACCAACAGACATCAAAATCGATTTGCCGGCACATCCAAACACATACGAAATGAATCCAATCAACCAGGTGAGCACAAAAACCACGATAAATACAATCCGGGAATCCATCATCTTTTTAAAACTAATCAGTGAATACAACATGGCAATGATCATGGCCGATCCAGCAAATTCAACCGAAGGCCAAATATACTCCTGCAAATATCCATTGCTAAGGATTACAAATATCTGAAGCTTCCTGTATTGCCCGAGGATATCATCCGTTCACATCTACATCCGTTGGATGTAGTTGACATTGTCCCCTCCACAACTCCTCCATTTTAGATTGAATTATTATGACATTGAGAACGCACAGGGGAACAAATGGCCCAATGGCAAAGAGAAGTGAAAAAATACGGACAGTTGTTGCCAAACAAAGTAGTCCCCTCCCAATGACTCCCTCCTGTCCGAAGTAAAGCAACTCGTGGACGTCCGGGAATACTACGAATACGAGAAGCATTCCTATCGGAGGTAGGATGGTTCCCGCGACAACGACAATGATGACAAAGACCGTAAGGAAATTTCCCTTTGCTTCGTTGTCGCCTGATAAACCTCTTCCTCCCATTCTCATCATGTTATTCACGGATTGACAAAGTTCGCCAGAAAATCTTACATATGTTAGGGAAGTTGATATGAGATAAATGCTCATAAACAATTGACAAATATGATAACCCAACTTCATCATCAAGCTGAACGTTTCCCCCTTCATTCCATGAAACGACTCTGTCCAGATATGGTATATCTCTAGCCCTGACAGGAAACTGAAGAACAAGTGAACAACAATCCAATACTTGGTCCTAGAGAATGCTCGACAATCGCAGCGGCTCAGGAATTTGGTTACCTTTACAGGGAGATATGTGTCTTGCCGAGGTGTGCAGGTTATTTTTTGTTTGAATTGAATTGGGACCACGCCAAAGAAGTGACCCGTGTCTATTTGAAATTGGAGAAAGTCGAGCATGGCTTTATTTGCGGCCATTTTGATATGGCAATATTAGTTGGATATTTGTCGGATGGGATCTTACGATTAGCCAAGATGTTAGCTGAGCTGTATTGCAGACTGACTCTGAATTTGGGAAAGTTAAATTCAGACAATAATAGAATTTTTGACACGTCACTCGAGAAGGTAAATTAGCTAAATGAGTATTTGCAATATGGATCCAATATTCAGTAAAGACCTGTTCCAATATAAAATGATTAGCTAAATTATTCAACCAAAAGAGGTTCAGGTTCCACCCAAAGCATATTTCAAAATTATGCGGACTAGTTTTAATAGTGGTGAGGGGACTTTAAGCTAGTTTAGTTGATGGTGAGCAGCTCATTTATTGGAGAGCTGAAACTGTAGTACTGCTTTGGTTGATGTTGTCGGTCCGTTTGCCAGTTTGAAATATAGCAAACATCCAATGTAGAATTTTCAAGTTCAGCTTTTGTTAATCGATAAATATTAGGGTCAAAGGAAAATTTCGAATTAGATATTATCATTTAGTATTAAAGATTATTCATCCTGCTTAATAAATTGTTTTTTTTTCTCCAACTATAGTTATGCACAGCTCCAACTCAACCACACGGTGTAAAAGGTTTATTTGAAATTCAGTCAAGGAAGTTATAATTATTTCAACTGAGAATATCAAAATTAAGAATAATTATATCTCATTTTTGTTCAACAAGTATTTTCTTCAGTTTGTTTAGCATACATCAGGAGTGACAGCAGAATAAACTAGAACGATTCCAACTGTTGGGGCATTGGATAAATCATACTCTAAACCAATGCTAATTTCTATCACATAAATAAGTTCAACTACACTTTTAATAAACATTTTAAAAATACATGGCCATGGTATTTTAAAATATGTTAACATTACAGTTTTTCTTATTATAAAATGGCTAAAACTGCTCAATTGAAAATCAATATCGTGGAGTAGCACATTTTGTTTCTATTATATTGTGTTCCAGCAAAAACAACGCTTTGGATGCATTGAATTTTAATATATATCCAGCATCGTTCGTAACCTTGCGAAAATCGTTAAAGGTCAAAAAACAGTAATGAGGTTGTAATGAACGTCATATATAATGTCTTAAAATTTGTCTTAAATGTCTTAAAAATCGAAGGTAATATGTCAAATATCCTTATTAGCAAATCAACGTGTCGTAATTGTATTCGAAAACGAATGCACCTTTCATCTACATGTTACACTTAAATAGATATTACTTGTACATATGAGAGTAAATTTTAAATACTTATACTGAAGGATCAAATAGCAACACCGCATTTGTCACATTATCCACCAACATCTCCAAGTAGGTCATGACAAATGATTTGCTCATTGGAAACTGCTCTCCGCAATAAAATGGGAAGGGTTGCTGAGCTCTCCACCTTGCCCAATGATAGGAGCTGGGGTGTGACCTAGCCCGCCCATGAAACTGTGCCTTCCTCTGCTCAATAAATTCACTACTCAGAAGTCTTCCTTTGATCGTGCACCGTATGAGAAAAATGGCTATTCCAGTCCCTCCAATCGCTGCCGCACAAGTTCCCGCCATGGTATACATCGGCAAGAGTTTCATCCCATGTATACCCAGCCATGCCATTATAGTCAGGAATACCTGGCTCCAACTCACCATGCTGAGGGTCACCTCCCCGACGATCCCGCGGGTAATCATCATGAGCACTCGAAGCTGGCTCAAGTATTTTAGCCGAAGCAGTTCCGAATAGTTTGAACTTCTCATCAATGTCCTCATGTGTGCCCGGGCTGCCACCATGACTACGATGGAGATGAGTAATGTCAAAAACAAATATTTGAAGAAGACTATATATGCTACGGATGTGACAATTCCATAGAGCATCCTGGAGATTAAAACTTGGGCTGTTCGGTAATTTGGGAGAGGGAACTGACGAAGAAAAACATCCACCGGAGTGGTGCCAGTAAAGGATAGCAGGAATGGGGAGCCGCCAAAAATACATGTCCCTGTCAAATAATAGATGAGCAGGAGACCCCCAATGTCCCTCTCCCCTTGGATGGCTTCTTTACTAAAACCTGAAATTTTCATTTATAAATATTTACAAAATTTTCTATAACGAATTAATTACTATGAGTCTTACTGAAATCCAGTTGATTCCCTAGCCAAATATTAATGTATCCGATTACTCTCCAGTGGCGCCTAATTGTCACTCCCACAGCGCAAAGGAGGGAATATGTCAGGATATTATATACTGACCATGCGAGCTCTATAAATCTGATTGAGGTAGAGTGAGGATGGAAGTATTTGTTGAGGAGGACAAAGATGGAACAGAGGACTAGTGATGCAGCTGAAATTATATTTGCGACAACCCAAGTTGTTTCCTTTTTGGATGCTGGTCTACGAACCCATAACCGCAACTTCTTTGGATTCCCATAAATCTCAATATCAACAAAGAGGGGTGGAAACTTTTGAAAAGTCATGCTGTACACACGTAGAGCAGTTGTTATGAATGGTGTGAGCACACTACCTGGCCCATTATTAATCTGCCGCCGTTCCATTTTGTATTGTGAAATTAAAGTAGCTCCCTAACTACTTTTGTCACGGTTTCCGCTATTAATAAATTGTCCACTGTTGGATTTGTTGCTTAAGTTTCGGACTATTTTCCAATGGAAATGAATTGGACTATTTGTTTCCTTTACACCATGCACGGGCAACTTCCAAAACAATGATTTAGTTGGAACAAGTTTGGCAGTGAGACCGACTACGCCATGTCCAGTTGTTGTTTTATTACCGATATTAAAGTTCACCTTTGAATATTCAATTCCTCATATGGTCGTAAATATTATATGCGTATTATTTATTTTAAATCGATTAAATATATTTACATATAAGGCCTCGTGTCGTAGCTGAATCGATTGCTTCGAATTGCATCATATCAAATATCATATTCTCGAAATAACTACAGTTGACATATGCCCTATGAATTTAGAAACCATTTTAAATGAATCCGGATTCCGCATGTTTTCTTATATTTATCGGAATTATCAACATGTGATGTGAATACTCTTAATATCTATTTAAAAAAAAAAATGAAAAAAATAACATTATGCCTGGAGTTGAAAATGATGTTACATATTTATTTTCATGAAAAGTCCGAAATATTATAATACCGATATATAATCCCACTAGTCACTATCATAAGTTCACAAGGCATGAAATATTCAGAGAGGGTATTTAACCAGAAGGATTGTAAAATGTATTAACTTGTTCAAATATCATGGATTTCAAAATGACGGGGCAATATACAAGCTACTCCAGGATGAGGAATGGGACAAAGTACGAACTTGGTTAAAGCCGGTGAAAAGTTTCCAAATGTCACTATGCGGTAAATTACTTTTTATGGGTGACAAAGACAATTGCCATGCATTATATCGTGCATAGAATTGCATTGTTACCTTCATAAGCATTTAATCGAAACCTAGCCCTATCAAGAAAATCCCCAATTTTCTTATCCACATGCGAAATTTTCCTGATACTCCTGTTAGGAAGCAAAAAAGGACATAAGTAAATTATGAGGAGGCTAAAATGCTGAGCTAAAAGTACTGAATAAACCCAATTACTTCCTGCAAACGAACCAAACTCAAAATGTCTATTGACGGATCAAGTCAAACCTTCTTGAGCTTTTTGTTTCGTGCAATATTTAAGGTCAGCTAGCTGTACCAAGTTTTTGATTTGATTAAACTTTATTAAGTAAGGTTGCGAACTCGTCTTCGAATTGGAATGGAAATAACGTGTTAAGGGAACAGAAAATGAAAGGTGATTGTTTCCTGTCATTTGCTAAATAAACCTGCCCTAATTAGTCTATCAGTTTCAAATCCCCCAACAAATTCCTTAAGCAAACAGAACAATTACAATTGTTGCCTGATGATGATGATGATCCATCCCACTGCCTGGATTTGACAGAGCTCATCGTCTGCAGCAACACAATTTCAACTGTCAACATGAAGGTCAACATGGAGACAAATATATATCGTGTGATGGGAATTGTCCCTTTCAGCAACGTGACCTTAGTGGGATGACCCTGAAGCATTCTTTCAAGTCGATATGCTGTTGAAGTAAAAATTGAATCCGGGTAGCGCTCCAACGACTTCAAGATGGTCTCTGTGGAGTGGTACACCTCAGCAGCAAAGTAGGTCACGAGGGAGACCCTCAATGCAAATTGTAAGGTTGAGACATAGACATATGCGGAGGTCCCCGTTTCCGGCTCGTAGAGTAAACGGAGAACCTTTTGATAATAAATTTCAAAATAAAGCATTCATAGTTTTAGTCAATCGTTACCAAAATTAATATAACCTGGGCATACCTGAAGCATAACAAAGAAAATATTATGCACGTAATTAGCCAGCACAAGTGGCGCCACGAATATGGTCACCTCTTCAGCCAACCCGCATAATGCCAACATCTTGTCCCGAATCCCTTTCCAAATCATTTCCTTCTTTCGATTGTTCCTGGAGAGACCGGGCTGGATTACGAAGATATTTAAAGGACGATTCTGATACCCCGCATTTCTATTGGATACACTCATAAACTGCTCATCAAATTTCTCTTCCAGGTCATGCACAGCCGCATTTATATCTTCGCCAATCTGCTTGAACTTGAAGGTCACAGCTCGGCATAAAATTACAAGGAAAATGTCGCCAAAGTTCCCGGTGAAATAACTGGCAGTGATGCCGTAGATCAGGATGAGTGAGGTGAAAGGAGACCAGTGCGGGACGAAGCTTGATAGGGGCCCCAGATTTACTTTGCAGATTTGCTCGATAAGACTATTTCCCTCAAGGGTTTCGGCTAGATTGAAGGAAAATGTTGGCATGTTTTACAAGTTAAAATTAAAACGGATCATTAATTATGAGTTATTTACCTTCTTTTTGAATTAAGTAGACATTGTACAAAATGGTTTCCATCACGCTTGTTCCTAACAAGATTACTACTATCTTCGCACAAAACAACGGAAATCCGCTGTCATCCGTTGTCAGCTTCAATTTTCGCATTGTCGCAGACCATCCCTGAAATATTTGCAGGATCTTGGGACCTTTCCGGAGGAAGTAACTGGAGACGGCGAAGAGGCAAATTAAATAGATTGGGTCTTCAATACCACCTACTTCTTCCAGAATGTTTGAATACGACCCAATTTGAGTAAGGCAAATCCAAAGCTCGGCAGCAAGTGCGGCGAATAATATGGAGCTCAAGAAAAGGCTATGGAGGATGGAAAAGCTGAACCATCTAAAAAAAGAGTCCATCATCAAAGCCAAATAAAATTTACAGAACTAAAACAACTATTTGGAAGCCAAAAGAGGTGTAATATACATACCGACATGCTAAGCTTCCGCTTTCTGGTCTCCATGACACTGATATTGGGCTTGATCCAATGAATCTTCCAAGAAGCAGTATCCACTTGAAGCCTCGCTGCACGGGATCCTCCAGTTGCAAAATATATTTCTCGGGCCATGTAACCAACTTCATTTTATTTTTGTCCCTTCTCATTTTCCCAAAGTTGTTGCTTTTACATTGTATTATGTTTTACTAAATGGTAAATGATAATGATAATCCAATCATCCAGCACGATAAAAGAAAAAGAATATTTTAAAAGGCTAAACTTAAAATTGTTGGCTCGTTATGAGTGAACATCAAAGCAACTGAAAAAAAATTGTTAAAGATGAAATGTGAAGCAAACATTGACATTTATTCTGAAGTTTCGATGGTTCGATATAGATGCCGATGTAAAAAGGTAGAATTTGCCTTCTGAGTCTAGATATGTGACGTGACCTTAAATGAAGAAGAGTCGATGCGCAGTACAAAAACGATCGACCGAACAGTCATTCAGTCAGTCTGCCATCGATTGGAATAATGACAATAAGTAAGACAGCTAAAATTATTACAATTACGAACTGAAAATGTAATTAATTTTATATCTGCTGACTTGTACACGTAACTCATCTCCACTCTATTGTACGGTTTATACTTAATTTCATAACAATTGAACGTGTAGAATTCAGGAATAATTTGTTATAAAAGTTGACATTTGCTAGTGGTCATAATTATGAGGAGAAGTGACCCGCATTTAACTCAAACCATTTGACAAGTACATACTTGAAATTGACGTATATTCACAGGGAATAAAAACACCATTATATTGAGAGGATTGGAACTACAAAAGCGCTTTACTTAACAACTCGGGACAATTTTTGTCATTCATTACTTATCCTTAGGTAACCGGCTACTTATCTAGTAATTTTTTTATAATAGACCGCTTTCTGAAGTGACTTATTGATTAATTTGCTTGCAAGTTTAAAGGAATATAACTTATAAGACTACCACCGCCTATCAAAGAATGTGATGTTTAAACTAGACCAATGTGAAATTATGTATTAAACGTATATTGTAAAGCTTCGATATCAAATGACCTAAACCAATTACATATTATTATCTTATTTCCATGAACGGTTACTTTTCTAATTACAGTTGCAATGATATCCTACTGATGTCACAACTATGCTCCCAAGGCATGATTAAACCCTCTCAACCACCTTCAATCCCAACAGGAGCTCCCTAATACATTCCGAGCAATTGCAGTCATTTCCCAACCCCTGTCTAGACTTTGCATTGCTCATCGTCTGCAGCAAAATGATTTCCGCCGTAAACATGAAGGTCAACATCGAGACAAAAATGTATCGGGTGATGGGCAATGTCCCAAACAATGTAACGTTTGCTGGATGCCTCTGCAGCATTCTCTCAAGTCGATACGCCGACTTGGAGAAAATTGAATCGGGATAACGCTCCAAAGTCGTCAATATATTTTCGGTGGAGTGGTACACTTCGGAAGCGAAGTAAGTCACGAGGATGACTCTCAATGAGAACTCGAAGATGGACACGTAGACATAGGGTGAGGTGCCCGTCTCTGGTTCATAAAGTAAGCGGAGTCCCTTAATCAAAATAAGAAATAATTAATTCAAGTAGTGACTGACAACAAACTTGAGTTTGTCACCTTTTGTCTCAAGTACCTGAAGAATGACGAAAAATATATTGTGCATGTAACAGACCAGCACAAGTGGCGCCACATAATTGGTCACCTGCTCCGCCAACCCCACCAATGCCAAAACTTTATCCCGGATGCCCTTCCAAACCGCTTCCAATTTCTGACTGTTTTTATTAAATCCGGGATGAATGTAGTAAACATGAATTGGTTGTTGGGACGAAGATGATAGGATCTTGTCCTTGTCCATTTGCTCAAAAACGGTTTGCATTTCCCCAACAGTTGCCTGGATCTCCTCATTGATCTCGATAAACTTGAAGGACATTGCACGGCACAAGATAATCAGGAAAATGTCAGCAAAATTTGCGGCGTAGTTGCTTGTCCATACAGCATAAATCATGGGGACGGAGGTGATGGATGACCAATGCGGGACCAGGTTTGCCAATGGTCCTAAGTTGACCTTGTATATTTTCTCTATCAAGCTGTCCCCTGTCAAGTCTGATGCTACATAAGATTAATAAAAAATGTTCCATTAAGTGGATGCCAACCTAAATTAGATAGTTGCATTTAAAAACTAATTTTGATTTAACCTTCCTTCTGAATCAGGTAAACATTGTAGAAGAGGTTCTCCACCAAGCTGGTCCCCAATACTAAAACCGCCATTTTCAAGCAAAATCTCGGGAACCCTTTGTCTCTCCCAACCAATTTTAGAGTTGTCATTGTCCTTGTCCACTTGTGAAAGATGTTCAGTAGCTTTCGCGCATTCCGCAAAAAGTAAATGTAGACGGTTAGGAGGGACACGTTGTAGATCGAATCTTCGATCCCACCCATTTCCTCCAATATGTTGGGGTAGGTGCCGAGGTAGTCGATACAGGACCATAGCTCGGTAGTGAGCACAATCGCCAAGACTGTGGTTAGAAATAAGCAGTGGATTGTGGAAAGGCTTCTCCATCTGAAAATCAAGATATGAATCTCACAATTAGTCCAATGTTTGCAATTAAGTGGATACTTTTCTTTAGGTAATTATAATTTAATTAATGTTACCTAAACGTCAAACGGCCAGCATCCGGTTTGAACGAGACTGAAATGGGACTCACGCCAATGACCCTGCCCATCATAAGAACCCAATTGAAACCCTTTTCCACGGGATCACCTGGTTGGACTTGGAACGTGAATTTCTCGTCAAAGGGCTTGAATTCGTGGACCTTGCTTCCCTTGCCCATACTTGTACAGCAAGTTATAATATAACACGATCTCTATTCAAATCTCTCTGATCTCTATTCAAATTTGTAAGTATTCGTTTACTCAGAAAAAAATCAAATGAGAAAACTTGTTTGCGGTTTAGCGAACTGCACCCTTCTACATTAACCTCAAAGTGCAAACTAAACAATTTACTTAACCAAAGTTTATTCGACCGTCAAAATAAGAGTTTCTAGTACTTTCTTCATTGACAGTTAATGGCAAGATACTGAAACAAACGAACTTCATTTTAGTTTGCATGAATTAATTGATATTATTTGCTGTGGAGCAAATGAAGAACCTATTTTTGTAAGTAGTAATGGCTGTCACACTTAACGTCAGTGCATTACTGACTTCAAACTGACTTGAGTAAAAGTACCCGATGCATGTTAAGTTGCTCATGATTTACTGGTCCCACTTTTATAATTGTCAAATAAATGTTCGTCTGAGATAGACAGATGTCCACACTTATTTCACCGAACAATGCAATTTCCATTTCCAGTCGACAAATAAACGATGAGGCCAGTCTGCCCTCGAGATTTTAACGAGGAAATGATAGAATAGTGTAATAAATCAATACGATCGACTAGTTCCACTTGCTACTATTTGCATTTTATTTAGCCATTTGCTGTTCAACTTAACTTGCAATATGAGATATATGAGATTTACACGGCGCATTCAAGAGTTGTTAAAAAAATCCCCAAATCATGTTCGTTTTGTCTACATCAGATAAGGAGCTACACTATTTTCCTGAAAACAGGACCGAGGTTCTCATTAAAAATAATATTTATCTTTTTGGTTTTGGACACGTGCACTTTTGAAAATGTACTTTGTTCTTGAATATAAATGCCACTTTTCCACCCGGATATTGCTGGAGCAACGAAACGACCGGACTAAATTCGGTTTACCTAACTTTATTCGATGTCAAGATTATGATGAATGTTTGAAGGCCACATGCACCGAATACATCCTTCCACCTTGACCAAATATAATTCCAACCGAGTTCCCCAACAAAGCCAACTAAACATACAAAAATACATCCCGCCCAAATAACTAAAACTTTAATGAATTTCGCCTCCAGTCCCACCGGCACCACATGATCCTCCTCCATCCTCTTAACCGATGTGGGTGAACTCACCCGTGATCGATCTTGAACCCTCTGCGAATGTCCATTTTCCATAAACTCCTGATCCCATCGCTGAAAAAGCCCTGCCTCCATCACCCACCCAAAGATCATTGCCAGTTTGTCACTTTCTGGTGGGAGGAATCCCATGCACAGATTACCAGGATTTACCAGTTCTTCTCCAAGCCAACACCCACGCTTAATCCCCCTACCCCAGCCATTATCTCCACCGTCATGATCCGTCATCATAGTCTCCTTGTCCGAAATATATTTCTCAACCTCCCTAAATATGTTAATGGTGAAAGGCCACACTTGAATATGAACAAATTTATTATCGAAACCCAGCATTTGCAAAAATCTCTCAGAATCCAGTTCTATGATTCCATTCAATATAAATCTTTTGAATGATAACACTCCAATGGAATATTGCAAAGTCTCATCTGGATATTGGGCCAGCGTTAAATTATAAAAGTCCAGCCCACCTTTGGAGTTCATTAAGAGTGTATAATTGTGCATTTCTAATTCCTTCAAAGTTGTATGTCGTTCCTCCTCCGGTGGAAGGACTAGGTAACTTGTAATGGAGCCCGAGTAAAAACTTGCTAATATGAGACAAGCCATCGCCCAGATAATTATGAGCTCCGACTTTTTATGTCGTCCTATATCGGATCCTGATGGACCTGGGGTGAGGAGCAATGATAGTGGAAGAAGTAATGATAAATGTAATTTGGTCGGATTAGTATCATCCATCCTCTGCCTGACGTATAGAAGAAGACTTATGCCAATAACGGAGCCCACGAGACATAGCCAAGTATAAATTCCGGTCCCGCCCATGACATGAGGATTGACAAGGCCCCATCATCCTTTCTCAGTTTTAGGCCACAGTACACAAAATTATATGGGAAAGGATATCCCTGGACATATCTTGGAAGCTGCTTGCTTTCACCAGTATTATTCACCTTGAATATAGTCCACAATGAATAAGCTGTAATCTTCCCTTTGTTATTCAACAACAATCCAGGAAGTATGCTAGGCACCGTCTTCCATTTTAGGTTGCTCGGAACTTCATCCACAAGAGGGGCTGTCGGAACTGTCAATGATTTGTTAACTGCGGACGCCACCAAATTACAGATAATTATTACTACGGACAATAAAGGTGGGCGGGGTCTTATTTCGTCTCCGTAGAAATCCCTTATTCTTGGGTAGGATTGGAGACTCAGGTCGATAAGCTCTTGGGAGACGTCGTAAAATTCCAGCATTAGTTGATTTGGTTCAGCCATTCCGGGAAAGGTTTCATGGGAGCACTGCCGGAAATTATTTTCGACTTATGAAATAACCTCTCACCTCATGACACCAAATGAAATGAGAGGGCCACATTGAAAAATGTTACTTACGACATTTTAACGAATTTTTCTTTCAATGTAACACAATAGGGGACATTAACCAAATACATATGACCATTACGATGTTCTTTTATACATATAAAAGTCAATTCAGTTCGCAAAAGAAAATATGTTAAAGTCGCTTGTCAAATCCATTTAGCACTTTTCCAGTTACTGAAAGTTGCTTGTTGCATCCACTTAACCACATTTAACCTTGGATTGACTCAAGGATGAGAAGGTGGGAAAAAGTCGAAGTGGGAAAAAATTATATTTACCACAAAAGTGGGAAATGGACACTCCAATTTAGAGTGGGAAATTGTCCAAAATGTCCAAAAGTGTCCAAAATAGAGAATTTCCAAGAAAAATGGGAAATTTACACATTTATTTTTGGAGTGGACAATAGTTTTATACAAGAAATCTAAATGTAATTGTTTCTAAAGTTGTTAAATACAATGAAAACTAGTTTTTGGGTATTTTAAATGCTTTAAGTTGTACACTCTGAGAACTTCATGTAATGTGACACAATATACTTAATATGCCATGTTAAAGATGTTAAAATGCACTTTTGGAAATTTTGGACACTGGGACTGGACCCTTGGAAATGGGATTTTCCCATTTCCAAGTGTCCTGGGAAAAAGTATGAAGTGGGATTTATAACATCCTTGGATTGACTTACAATTATCAAGTTTGTAAACCATTTTGAGACAGAAGTTTGTAAAAAAAATGCTTTCAGCTTTTTTTTTTGGCAATGTTGAATAAATATTCCTGACCAAATTGTGACTCTCCGGCACAATTAATTTTTCAATGGCTTACATAACAATAAAGAAACTTCATAGAGTTGTCTTACCAATTAGCACTACGCTACTGCCTAGTAACTAAATGTATTTCATAGCAATTCATTTTACAATCACCCTTAAATTTTCTTGTTGAGTTTGACCTGAGGAGATGCACTTTGGCCAATGCATGTCCTAATTGTTTTTACTCTACTTTTGCTTATTGTCTGTAGGAGGATCATGTTTGCTGTAATTACTTTTCTAGTTAAATAATCCGAGGCCAAAAAGTTGGTTTAAGTATTCATTGTACTCACTCGGATAATCAATTATCATCAATATATTAAATCCATTACCGATCATTATGAATGACGAAATTACTCCTGCACATGACCAGAAATGCATGTAGTTAGACTCTTGATTAGTATCGAATGCTCCACTGGCATACGCTAGACTATTGGGTAATAAAATAAGAATCACCGTCGTACAAAGACATACCGATCTGATAGACACAATCGATGTTTGCCATTTTAGATAGCGTGCTGAATAATAACACCGGAAACAAAGCTATCGACTTATCAATCAGCCATTTCAATTATTTATTTGCAAACTTTTCCAGGAAAAAATTTAGCATTTGAAATTAAATGGCCATGTGAAACACGAAAGAGAATAAATAGCTCAAGATAAGTTGTCAAGATCTTGTGTAAGAATGTGATATATAATATGACGGAATAGATAGAATCTGAATGCAGATTGCAGACAATGTTCGCAGACGAAATCGGGAAGTAGACATCCAAACAGAAAACGACAACAGCTGTGTAGCCATTTATTGTGCTTTTAAATGTAAGTCAAAATTACCTGCAATGCGATGTGCAAGCAAGATATCATTTAAGTACTTTTGGTCGTTCAGAATTTGCTAGTAAATTGTTTTCCGATGGGTTCATTATAGCGATACCGATCGCTTATGCATTATGATGGGGTGGCATGCGTGCAGATTCAAGTTTAATTCTCCGGTGTTTCCATTTAACACGGCATCCTACATTGCAAATAGGCAATATATTTTTAGCACTAAAATTTTAACTTTGTGGATCTGAATTTGAATAAATTAGCATAGTTCCGAAAAATTAGAATATTGGAGCTAAAAGTTCAAGTCCAGAAAAAAAAATTAAGGTGATAATAGAATAATATTTTTAGGTTTTAGTTAGTTTGCTCACAGTCACCAAAGCGTGAGTACCCACAATGAAAAATGGACGAATGTTCATGGCTGCACTAACTTCATAACCTACTTTGACCAAGAATGGATAAGGCAACGACCCGGTTGGTACCTTGGCTAAGGGAATTCCTACTACCAATAATGCTCTTGAATCCACAAACCGTCAAATCAAGGATCAATTTATCATATTTATTTTTCGTTGAGATTTGTTTTTAAATATGTGAATATATAAGATCGATTTAAAGATTTAGTTAAGTTACATTTATTTAGTTAAGGAGTGACAGAATGACTAATATTGTTAAATTATTGTTAAATATAGATATAAAAAGTTAACGTACGGAAAAATATTTTGGGTGCTAAAAAGTTGATTTGGAATAATGGACACGAAAAGTTAACAAGAAATAAAAACTTAAAATCTTAGTGCCAATTAGTTAATTTTCGTGTGACAAAAATATTTAACCAACCAACTACTTTTGAATAGTTGGCTTGGTTTTGACAATCTTTTGCTAATATACAGGCATACCCGGTATATTAAGTGGGCTGGGTGTGTCCATTATGAAGCTGGCCTTTAAATTTTGTCCACCAAAACGTCTTCGATGTCACAAATGCAATCTTAGCATCTACTGCTTAACAAATTGTGTTAATTTACACATGCAAGTTAGCCATAATATATTTTCCCTGTTTGAGCAGGTAACGAGAACGATTTTCTAGTCGAAAGTTAATTTCCTGTGGTTTATTGCGGCTCGGAATATTACGTGATAAAAATCAATTTCTGTACTTGTGGATGGTGAAATTGGTTACTTCTATCCGGAGCAAGCGTATTCGAGTTTGGGATATTAATATGTTGTGTGCTCCAACCTTCCTTCGGTTCGGCTACATTTTGGATCACGGTCATGAAAATTTTGTCTGGGAAGTGACGAATGAATAGTTTTCTACATTAAAGGGCGCTATCCCAAATATATATGTAACCATGATTATCCTCCTGCTTGGATTATTGTGCTCCGGTAATTGCCACCCGGGTGAGTTGTTCACACCTGCTGAATTCCTTCGGATCCCCAAGAATGCAAGCCAACCATCCATGAATGAAATACAGGATAAGGGCAACCAATTTCAAACCGACATTGATACAATTTTGGAGCAATCCCTCCAACCCTTAGCCCAAATCCCGTCATACCTATCAAAGTTTAATCGTTATCTTAATATATTTTCACTGGACGAAAATATAAACCCGCTCATCACAATTAATAATTATCGGTTTGCTGATCTGCCGCAGCTGGATGCTCCAATCATCCTGAAAACACCTGAGCCTGCGGTAATTACCAACCGTTTTTCAGTGGCACTACCTTGGTACGATAAATTGCTGGTCCCAAGAGGTTTGCTTCCACTGAAAGTGAACATGCCCAATTCGAAGATAGAGTGTCCCATTTCTCCGTTACTATCCAGCATTGACCTGAAAGATTACACCGACACACCAATTCGGGATCTTTGTGTTCGCATTGATTGGTCAAAATTTAGCGGCCAATCCAAGCCGTGGAATGGAGAAATTGAGATTGACCTGTTTCCACCAGCATATTTCAAACAGGGTGTCATAGCCTATGCTAAGACTTTTAAATACAAGCCAGGCAATTTTGACCATCTCAATTTATTGCAATACAATCAGCCTACCATTCATCTATATTTTGATTTGGGGGAAATGTCAACGGGAACAATCTCTCACTCCTTGGCTTATACTTGGATGATCGATAAGGTAAACTACCCAAGCATTCGAGCCCCTGCAAAAATTCGCAAATTCTTTCTTGTCAAATTTGAATATCCAACCAAGCCATGTGAGAGATGTGAAGGGTGTGTAAAAGTGATGGAATATTTCCCCTGCCACACTTGTGGGAGCCCAAACAATTACGGAAAGATTGGCTGGTCGAATATCCCTGAGCGGGGTTTATTATCCGCCAAGAAGACATTTGCGGAACGGGCACTCGTCTGGGATTGGCCTCTGGGATACCAAACGGACGAGCAAGTTGGTGCTTCAATGAAGCAGTTGGGACAATGTGAAACATCCGGCCTGTCCCCATTCGCCATGTCAAATCCCAACAGACCGAATTCAGTTTCTGGAAATTTAGGACAAGCACATGCTCACGTGCTAACGTCAATCATGGGAAATGCAACTTTCCAGACTCTAGATAACTTACATTGTTCAAACCAAATTCCAAATCCAAGTTTACAGCTTGGCATTGATCCGGGTGGCAAGGGACTGGATGTCAATATCAAGATTGACCTCCTTAGAATTCCGGTCGGCATGACACGGCCACCTCCAAGTGCTCCCATCATTCTGGAGGATTTCACCCAAACTTTGAGGTTTGTCAGTTGCGGAAGAAGGATGGAAGGGAGAAAATTTGCTGGGATGGTCACAGTTTTTGATGCGGATGTTTGGGGCAGTCTGGGACTGACCATTTTTATTTGGTTAATGACCACGGTTATTTTGCAGAGGCGCTTTGATTCCACAATCTTGGCTGTCAGGACTGGGCCATTCGTATCCCATTTATTAGCCAATATAATGTCTATATTATCCACCTTCATGGAGCAGGGTGTGATTCGAGGGGAAAGTTTGGAGACCAGCCAAGATGAAGTTTATCGTGACCGGACTGATGTTGGCTGCCACTGTGCTCAACAATAGCTACCCGGGGGACAATATCGAGCAGTTGGTGACCCCAAGGTCCCTAATTCCATACAGGAAGTTCGTGGAGTTACGTGAAGACAACATTTCCGTTTATACCAGAGCATCAAGTGCATATTTTAATTTGAAAATATTCATCCAAGGAACCAAAACGCTCACGATTGACCATCCCCACATCCGCACCGCAGTATTTGGCGCTGCAGGGGTGGAATCAGTTGTGGGAAGGTTGGCAAGATTATCAGGCTACTCCCCCGTTACAAATGATACCAGTTTGATTGAGCAAACAACTAATTTAATGACAGAACTTCTGGATCGTGGCCTATCCGAATACAAAAATCATTCAGCAAATGGATCAGCGAATGGATCAATCGTGGACGAGGGCGCTCTGAAAGAGATCCAGTTCAGGCTTCAGAAACTGTTCCATGAACAAGAAGAGGAAATCCTTTTTCGTTTGATGAGGGAATGTCCGCGAAAGGTGGCTTTGCTATTTTCGGAGGAGAAAGCTAATACATTTGCACAGGAGATAATGGACGCAGGGAACTTCGAAAGATATTCCGTCGGGCTGGAAACCTACTTTAATGTTTACATGGGATTCAGTCTCCATGGAATGTTTCCGCCGCAAATAATATCGCGCATTAGAGGTGTGGAATCCTCCGGAATATGGGAATGGTGGGAAAGGGTCATGAAGGGTATGAGAGCATTTCATTCCGTGGACGAATTGCAGCGGATGCGTCCAACATTGAAGAAGTCAACGGTGGTGGCTGGAAACATGCTAATAATATTTCTTTTGGTATTGAGCGGGCTGACGTTCGCGTCGGCGGTGTTTCTTGTGGAGGTTTCTGTAAACTGGGTTATAATACGTATATTTAGAAGGGGGACTCGCAGGAAAGTCCCCAGAAGGGAAATTCAAGATAAAACTGTGGCAATGCTGATAATGGTACAGACGTCAAGCATATAAGGATTTAAAAAAATGAAAATGCTTAGAATTAGTTTGCTGGTATATGAATGTAGTTAGATTAAGCTACAATATAATATATACTTGCAAATTTATTTCATACAGCCTTAATCTTAAATACATACAGTATTTGAAGCTGACCAAGACGGATACATGCAAACAAATTGCCCAAAACCAAACACTGTTCTAAGTATTGTTTATGCTATTGGTAGTGCTCATTGTCTGTAGGAGGATCATGTTTGCCGAGAAGATGAACGAGATGACTGAAATGAAAGTATTCCTTGTGATAGTAACACTACCGAAAATCGTGATCCCAACCGGATGCTTTTCTAGCATCCTTTCCAGTCGGTACGCTACTGGAGAAAAAATATGGTCCGGATAGCTGCTCAATGACTCCAGCATGCCCTCCGTGGAATGGTACTGCGCTAGGGAGATGTAAAAGAATGCATCCTGCTCTGACTTGTCGCCATCCCCATATACAAGTTGGACCATCTGCCAATAAGAATTATAATTACATTTATAGTGAAGTAATCCGAAGTTATAATATTGGTTTAAGTATCCATTGTACTCACTCGGATTATGATCATTAATATATTAAATCCATAACCTATCATTATGATAGGAGCAGCAAAATTCGACACATCGTCAGCCAACCCACATAAAGCTACTATTTTCTCCCAAAGATCCTTCCTAATTTTGTCTTTCCTTTCATGGAAAAACTTGTCCTTGCCCATATCATCATCATCAGTAGAGCTGGGGTCAGACCGGAAAAGCCTGCAGACTTCAGACCAGGCCAGGCTTTTGGATTCAGACTCTCAGTCTGGTCTGGTCTGAAAATTTTCAGACCGATCTGAATGAAGTCTGGTCTGGTCTGGTCTGGCCTGAAAGTCTGG
>JAQIXQ010000994.1:0-18445 GCA_034700485.1 Pseudosinella alba
TAATGCATACATTTAGAGAGAGTCATAGAGGAAAATAGAAGCCCGCGGAACTGAAGTCCCAGTTCATAACAACCGTCGTTGTTGACATGAAAAGTGGAATGAAGAGTTGAGTTGAGTTGAATGAATGGATTTGGTGTAAGGTTGATGGATTTTCTAGTTTTTTTTATGCGGGTGGTACCGGACCGGAGGACAGGACGGACACCTCCAAACGCAATTAGTTAATTGATAATTAGGCAAGTTAGTTAATTAAGTTTTAATTAAGCCGATTGTGCCTTCCTAATAATTGTAAATTGTGGTGTGAGAATCGGCTGGAGTTAATTAAGCTGTTTCATTTCATTCATCATTATTAATTTGTCAGTCAGGTGACGGGAGGTGGTGGATTGGAGGTGACGGCGACTTCCGAACATTTACGGTTTTGTACGCTTATCTTTTCGCTTATCAAAATTAACAAGTTGGACTTGGAAGGAAGGTAGATAAGATGGAACAGCTAATCAAGAAGGAGTCTCAGAAGATCATCGACAAGCAGGTGCGCCAGGCGAGGATTCAGCGGCAGAAGCAGGTAATTATTTAATTAAAGTTAAATATTCTTGTGTCTGGAGTATATAGTTAATGGGGGGATGTCGGGGAGTTAATTGGTCTTGGTCTGGTGATTGGGTTGGGTTGAATTTAATTTTTTTATTACAATATTTTGTTTGCAGGTTCGCCAACAAGCCATGGCCTGGACTGACGCCACCCGGAAGAGATTTGAGGACGCCAAAGAGCTCGGGATCCGGACCCTCGCTCTCACCGTCACGGACCAGGTTCAACAGGCAGCGATCGAGAATATCAAACTGCTGACTACACAGAATGACCTCGCCTTGGCTGAAATTGGGATGGCTCACCGAAATGCAGCCGGGATGCAGCAAGTGGAGAAATTAAAGTCATTGAAGAGGCTGAGGAATCAGGAGGTTGCCAAGAACCGGGGCTCGGAGGCCATGGCCAAACTGTTGAAAGTGAAGGAGGCGGAATCTGCACAAAGCCTAGCCATTTTGAAGAGGAAGGAGGAGGTCCGCAAGGCGGAGGATAGGAAGTCCAGTGAGCTGATCAGCAGGCGGCCCCTGAAGGTTCAGAATTCGGAGTTGGATAAACGGTAAAAAAAAATTGAAAGTGCATTTTTATTTGCCAGGATATTAACAATTAAAGTTGGAGTAAGAAATAATGACTGGACTGGCGTTTTTAAAGATAATTAAAATTAATTAATGGATTTTTAAACTGTGTTTCAGATTGCAAGATTCGAAAAAGCTTCGCCCTCCAGGGTACCAGCAAAGTTTAGCTAAGACATTGCGTGTTGCTGTTCCAAGCTCTCAAGGTGGTCGCGGTGCCAAGACTGCCAAGGCATCATCCCCATCAAAATCTCCTGCCCGTCCCCACACAGTGGAAATTCCAGGATCTCGCCGTCCCCCAAGAACTGAGAAGAATTATGTCGTAAAAAAGACATCCTCTATAGAAATGTTCGAGCGGAGGCGGACGGAAGCGGAGGCTAAGGGTATTAAGATCCCAGGAGGGGGAGGGGGTGGAGGAGTACTTCCTAAAATGGTTCGAATTCATTCAGGTGGTTTTGGGTTGGAACAATCTGACTACAGCGGCGTCGCCGATCTCGCTACCTCAGGACTTCCACTTCGAAATAAGTATATGAGCGCTATCAACCCACCCCCTGTAAAGCAAGACAATAAAACTTCAGCGGTTAGATATTATGACGTCGCCGTTCCGAAAGGGGAAGTGAAATACGTTGCTCCGGAAGGGCTTGCCGTGAAAGAAGTCAGAGACAGCCCGGATGCTTGGGTGAAAGGGAGAGCGTCGGCGGCCACTGCACAAGCGGAGCGAGATATGAGGCTTCAGAATGATGAAGAGATGCAGAAAAGGGCAGACGAGAGGGGGAAGAATGCTTTGAAGAAGGCCGAGCTGGTGAAGCAGCTGACAGAAGTGAAGAATGAGCTACTCCAGGAGATCGACCAGGAAATACTGGGCGGTGGATCTCAAGATGCCTTCCTTGGCCTTGCTGATAAGGAATCTCCAGGTAGAATGTCACTTGATGAAAAAAGGATAGGCAGTTCATCTGATGAATTCTCAGAGGTGGGATCTGACGAAGAAGACTTTTTCCCAAGGGCAAATACAATGAAGAAGTATACGGTGACGGAAGATGAACGTGATAAGCACATTGCTTTGGTCCCAACTGCTGCTGATGGAGAAAGTGATAGTAATAAAACCAATCCAGAAGAGAAGCAGCATTCCGAATTAGATTCTTACAGCAGTTATAGTTATAGTTCTCCAAGCAGTGCACGTTCCGTAGACGATCTTCCACTGGATAAAAAGTCACCTAAAGCAGAATCTTCCCCTGCTGCTCCAGGAAAAGTTCAAGCTCCCGAACCAATTAAGAAAGGAGCTTCTAAAGGAAAGGGGTCCACTCCTCCACCCCAGAAGGTACCAAACTTGGAGGAATATGATTCTTTATCTCTGTCCGATGACGATGGTGACCTGAACCGCGGGAATGGTAGCATGAGGCGTACCAAGAAGAAAAGTAATGAGAGCAGCGCATCATCGTCATCCAAAAAAGATCGAACCTCAACTTCCACCGGTAAAACAAGTTCCAGTTCCCGATCTACTTTGGCGGAAATCAATGTTGTGATTCCGGAAAATTACGAAACCAGTCAAAGCAAGTCCACTTCTAGTTCGATGAGGGATGTGCCAGATGATGGAAGTAAACCAAGAGGAGGGGGAAAGAAAGGCAGGAGATCGAGTGATGAATCGAAATCGAGGTAAGTATGAGCATAGCACATGGCTTAAGATATGTTTTTTTTAAATTGTATATTCGTAGTGATTATTTTGAAAATATAAAAGACTGATTTTTTATATTTTAATATTTAATTTATTAGATCGGGAGAATCTGACAAGCCATCTAAAAAGGAACCTAAAGCACATCGCGGAGAGAAAGCCAAAAAGACTGAACAAATACACTCCTCTACAGACTCAGTGGGTAGTTTAGGCCCTCATCATGGCAGCAGTGACAATAAGAAAAAACGTTCTACTTCCTCTTCCAAAGATCATCGCTCCCCCATTTCTTCCGAAGAAAGAACACGAACAAGCACAGAGTCAAATTCCACTGTAGCTGAAGTGAAAATATTTTCCGAGTCTGTTGAGTCACGAGGTAGCTCACTGGAAGATCTTCAAGCCCGTGCTGAGGAGCAAGAAAGACTTTTGAGAGGAGATGGTCCCCGAACTGAACTTCCTGTTGAGGTCACCCTAAAAGTTCGGAAAAGTAAGGGTAGCAGTCCTCCCGCCTCCGGCTCTGAAAATACATCCGTTTCCACTGATTACTATAATCTTCCAGAAGGTCCGTATACTTCTACTCCGGATGGGAAACTTCAGCCAAAGCGAGGATCAAGACCGGATACGGGGGAAGAGGTAGGGAAGCGTGCTCTGAAAAATGTGCTCCAAAAGTTTTTAACTCGGAAACCGTCCAGCATTGAAAATCTTCCGGTGTCGTCCTCCTCCTCATCGCTTGTGCAAATTGATGCGGAACTCCTGTCTGAGAATTTGGGGGATAGCAGTGTTGGAAAAAGTTCAATTTCCAGTAGCAGTGGTCACTCCTCTAGAACTGGTTCAGCTTCCACATCATCTCCGTCAAATGATAGCATGAACGTAGCTTGGAAAAATAAAATGGGGCCGCTTTCAACATTGAGTGAAGAATCCGGAGAGGGAGAGTCAGGTTCAACGGTTGCGGAAGTCCCAAAAGTAGTGATCAATCTCAATTCCTCCAGTCCGGATCAGGATAGTTCCAATGATGATATCGTAAGTTATAATAGTGGCTCGATTCATGGGATGCTTCGAGCACTAAACAGCAATCAAGAGATTGATATGCACCAAGAGCAAAGTGGAATCGAGGACATCTTAACGTCACCCTCCGACATATCTTCCAGTCGTAATCAAGCTTCCGACAGAAGTGGCCCTAGTCCAAATTCCACTCTGAGGACATCCAGTGATGCCGTAAACGAGTCTACCCTTTATCTAAGCAGGATTCTTCAACGGCAGAGAAGGCGATCCAGATCTGAAAGCGTAAGTGCTAGTGGCGGAGAAAGTTCTTCCAAGTCTGGGCCGGACCGGGAGGCTAAACGCGTGGAGGAGTTGTTGGAGGACGTTACTCCTGTCAAACTATTGGACACGCCTCCAGTGAACAGGGTCCCAAGTAGTGGGAATGAAGCTGAACAGCTCTCATCGGTGTTCGAGAATTTAATTAGTAAATGGTCTCAAATCAGGATTGATCCACCTCCACCTTGGTAAGTTTATAGATGAGTGCTTCATTGGCAGTATTCATTCATTATTGTGATTTCTTTTAAAAATTAGTTCTAGTTTAACTTTGTTTTTTTTTTTAGGATTGGAGGAGGTTCGAATAATAATTAACTTGCTACTGCTGCAAAAGACTGAAAGAGATTCATTTGGTAACTGATCAAAGCCATCGGTTCGTGTTCGGAATTACTCTCCTACTACAGTAGTTATTTATATATTTTTTATTATATCTTGAAGAATAGTTATGTAATTCAGCAAGCTGAAATGAAAATGTAAAGATGTAGATACATGTGAATGGAATGTATTGCTGTTAAAGCTCCTCTCTGTAAAAAATACTTAAACATATTATATAAAACGTACATGTCCAATCATTAACTAATTGTTAATAATTATATTTCAGTGTTGAGAGGGGAGGTGAAGTTTAATAAATACAGTCAGAAAATGGAGGGATTATATTTTAAATTATAAAAGTTGAATTTGTTTGTTATAAATTCTTGTATCTACCATTGTCATTTTCCCACTGCACAAGCTGTTCAATGCAAAAGTTATGTGAAAGTGGTTTGATGATAATTTTTGTAAACAATATTAGCATTTCATTTAGGATCTAGAGAACACTGATTGCTGATGGAGACCACGAATAAGTTATTAATAGTTAGTTTTTATATTATAGTTATATGTTCTAGCTAAAATTAATAACTTTCGGTTCGGAGATAACTTTACTCCTCATTTTCGAACGCAGCTTCAGCTACTTATTAAGTTTAGGATCTTTGACTTCATCACATAATCACATCAGTTTTAGTTCAAATATACAACAACATCTGCAGTATTTCCTTCCTTTAGCTTCTCGACCGCTTAAAATGTCATCCTCCAACAGACCGCCACAGTCCTTCAACTCCCTCGGTGAGCTGGAAGCTGAGATCAGAGCTGTTGAAAGGGAGCTGGACGAGAGGCTGCTAATCCAAAGCCATTTACACCAAGTGAGAGAGTTGTCCGGAGAAGTTCTCGAGTTGATCAAGGGGAGTAATGAAAGGACTTTCCCTAGACAAATGACAAGTGACGCTGGCACTGGAGGAGGGAAAACTGCTACTACCACCCCTCCAGCTTCCAGCTACCAAAGTGGGCCTTCCACCGGGAGGAACTGTACTTGCCCTTGCCCCATTCACAACGGTGGAACAATGTCGTACGGCACCAGCAGTGGGCCCACTGGAACTAGTAGTGGAGGATATGAGAGCAGGGACCGTAAGTCATACTACAATTGTATTCATTCATGACATAATTAATGATATTATCAACATTGATTGGTAGCCATTTCTACTTCTATTCTTTTGTATTTTCTACTTTGGCAGCATCCTCCTCCTACCGCACCCAGCCCTACAGCGACAGTTCCAATGACCCTTCTTCGGGATCAACGGTGGGTCAAGTCTGTATCGGGGTACAGCTTGAGTCAGACTCCTCCTCCGCCCGATCTAGGAATCAGCAATCTACAGCATCGTCCTCCTACCGGACCCAGCCCTACAGCGACAATTCCAACGACCCCTCTTCGGGATCAACTGTGGGCCAGGTTCGAGTCGGTGTCCAGCTTGAGTCGGATTCCTCCTCCGCCCGATCTAGGAATCAACAGCAGTCCACAGCATCCTCCTCCTACCGGTCCCAGCCCTACAGTGGGAGTTCCAACGACCCGTCATCGGGATCAACTGTGGGCCAGGTTCGAGTCGGTGTCCTGCTTGAGTCAGATTCCTCCTCCGCCCGATCCAGGAATCAACAGCAGACCTCAACCTCTGGATCTCCATACTCCCAGTCACAGCCCCAATCCCAATCATATTCATCCCGCTCCAACCGTTCCAACACTGATGACAACACCCACTCCAACTCCACCAACACCTCCTATCCCTCAGAATTCTCTTATCATTCTGAGAGCACCGGGACGACCGTCGGGAGGTACTGAAGGAGATCAACCCAAGCAAATTCTTAAATTAAATGCAGCTTGTACAAATCATAGATCATGTCATGATCATGATGATCATTTTCATAGTAATTATGTCGTTGTTGTCAATTTCAATATAAAATGCTGCTAAATATTCTATCTAATTGTGCTGCTACTAATCAGATCCCGAATCTGAAATTCTAATTAAAAAATACGCACAGTTAACAAAATGAGGATGCTCCTTCATTATTAGCTAATATTGTTCATTTATTTAGAGAGCACCCATTTATTTAGTCGTAAGATCCAATTAAGATTTCACTCAATTCCAAATATCAAGAAATCATGACATGCACATGAAATGGACTGACGCGGAACCAACTGAACAAAGCCAACCAAAAACCTACAAGCCGTGCATCATCTTACCCCGTCCGTGCAACAACCTAATTTGCATAATGCATTCATTCAACCTTCAATAAGCCCAAATCCAATAAGAAAACACGTGGGCCACCCACTTCTACAACGCTTGTAGCGGAAGCGTCAGACTCGGTGACGGTGACCACGTGTTTCGGGAAGGATGCTTTTATCTGATTTGATGCACAAATTCATTCTCGGAAAGGAATGTAAAAGCGGCTGAGAGCTTGAGTGCTGGAGTGGAGACTGGAGACTGGAGACAATAACAACATTTCTAGTAAATAATGGACAGTTAAAAAAGTGAACTTACGATTAACCAGAGTTTTAACTAACGAGCTTGCTAAAATTGGAGATTGGAATTCGATTTGGAGGAAGGTTCCGAAAGCCAATTAATAAACCAGAAACAGAAGTTCAAGTACAACTTTTAATTGTAATTATTGCTAGTGAGTAAAAAAGGTAATAGGTTGGAGGTTGGATATAAGCTAACTAGACATTTAGCTTTAAAAAATTGTAATTAACTTGCAGTTTTTCATTGGAAGCATTTAAATCTAATGTAGTTAATTGGGAACTACTGAGGCAGTACATTTCGAATACAATTTGGGGCTTTCCCAATTTGGTATTAATTTTTTTTGTCTTTGACTGTTGCAGGGAGGTGGGAGGGGTAGGGAAGACCGGAACGTATCGAAAATGAATTCTGGGGGGAGGCTGCCTTTGTCTAAGGGGGACAGGGGGAGGGCCACCGCCATCGGTGTCAGTAATGACAAGGAGAAGAAGGACGTTGAGCTACTTGACCTTGTCAGCAGCGACGATGACAACCACAACGAGCACGAGGATGAGGAATCGGATTCCGAAGTTGAATCAGTGACCCCATTCACCCCATCCCCTCCACCCCCACCACCGAAGAAGCCAAGGAGGGAGGAAGAGGAAGTGAAAGAATCCATCAAAACTAATGCCAAGGCCAAGAAGGAGCCAGGTGATGGTGATGGTGGCAGTGACACCGGCGGGATCAATGGCAAAGGGCAAGAGTTCAATCTGGTCTATGTCTGTCGCCACTGTCCCGGGAAGACTTTCACCCCTTTGGAGAAGAAGGGCCACCAGATCTTCCATAAGTTACGAAAGGCACTGAAGAAGAAGTTGGCGGAGCCACCACAACAGCAGCAAGCCGCGATGGAGACCGGAACCGAAAGTGAAAGCGAGGCGAGTGAATGGAAACCGCAGGAAAAGGAGAAGTTGAGCAGCAAACCGGAGAAGGTGGTGGTGGAGCGTGGGGGGCGCAGGCAGTACGAAGTCCGTGTCAAGGTTGGCGTCACCCACACAGGTGAAGGCAAGAGCAAGCCGCAGGCTGATTCCGAATCCGAGTCTGAGTATTCCGAGCCGGCTACTGTAAAGAAGCCCCGGGCTAGGGTTAGGCTTGGAGTTCGCCCGAAGATTAGGAATAGGCGAAATACTGGAGGGAGAGGAAAGGCTACCGTGAAGGAAGAGAAACCCGAGGAAACTGAAGATTTCGTTGAAAATCTAGCAATCAGTGCAAAATTCGCGAGTCTGTACCGCTGCAAGAAGTGTCCGGAGGATGTCTTGTTCACTGAAGAGGATCGGGAGAAGCACCGCCACCAGTTTCACAGGAATTCTAAGAATTATGATGTGGATGAGCATCAGTAAGTTCTGAAAAAGTCTCCTTTTGGTCGACATCAACAGTTATTTTAATGATTCTGATATGACTTTTGTATGTATGTATTATTGACAGGGATGATTACGTCGTGGCCTTTTGTTTCAAGTGCCCACACTTGGCTGTTCCTCTAAGCGGATGGGAGGATCACCTGCGTCAGCATCGTTTGGCAAGGCTGTTCGTCAAGTAAGGCTGACCCGGCATTTAAATACTCAGCTTAAAAATTACCGATGTATGCTTTCCTTTTTTTTTTTACAAAACCTATACTTACCTAATTTAATTAGGTAATACATCTAAACTTGACCCAGCCAAAATCATGGTTCAGTACTCAGTACCTTGTTAACTTTCGGTATATGTTTTTTTTTTAATATGTATATTATATTTTACTTAAAATGTTGATCCAGTTTTTCGCAATAGACTATTTTGTTTACTAAAAGTTAATTAACTCGTTATTGTGACCTGATTTAATAAGCAAGTATGTTATAATTTAATTGCAGGTCAGCTCAGCGTATTCACGTTGCTTATAATTAGTAATATTTTGATTACACATCATTTGTCATTTTACAACATAATATTTAATTGTGTACTATATTTTTCTTAGACTGGTCAGTATAAGTTTAGATCGTACTCTGTCAGATTATATATGCGGATTACTTTGAAATCCTTTGTCATTGCCGAAATTATAATATCAATATCAATATAATCTATATAATTTTACAATTATGGTTCATTTAAGAATTTGAAACGTGTACACCCAAAGTCGCCTATTCCAAAGTCGCACATTATTGAAATGTCTTAGAAAAAATATTTCTTGTATTTTGCCCAAAGTCGCCTACTGTCATATTTCTGTATTTCATGCACACAATCAATGAAAATGTCTTGATATAATGTGGATGTTGTGTGTAGCATCAATATACGATTGATTCGACTCACTGAAATATACTCTTATATACGTTATTCTTATCAGATTCCATCCTTGATTCGCGAATTAGCCCAAATTCTAATTTTATATCGTCCCATAAGTAATATTCTTATTTACAAGTAAGCACTTCAAATGTTTTTCATATTTTCTCATTAATGACTTCGCGATTTTCAAATAGGCGACTTTGTCCTTTTTGAATGTGCGACTTCGGGATAGGCGACTATGGGATGGGCGACATTGGAATAGGCGACTTTGGGGGTGAATCATTTGAAAGATACATTTATTATTATATTTATTATACAAACTACATTTACATTAAGCATTGTAAACTAATCATAAGAATATTTACAAAGTGACATTACAAACCTGTTTGATACTCCTTATGCAAAAATTGATGTGATTTTTCGTGAGTTCTTATTAGCACACTAACTAAGCAGTAGCAAATTAATAGTAAGCTGATTCGAAAAATTCCAACAATTCAAAGGTGTCCCGGATTCCAAGAAATTGCTCCCCCCAAACTTCACCTTGATAGGAGTGCATGACAGGTAGAACCTTGTGGCCCACTTCATGTCAAATCCACCCAATTTCTCATCCCTCTGCCAATAGTGCAACTCCCACCTCATGTCTTCCAGTATTTGTGACGATTCTGTAAACACGCCCACCATCCCAGTAAGATGGACAAGCAATACCAAAAAGCTATTCAATCCTACAACCGAAGTGAGCACTCCCGCGGATGCCATTGTGTTGTCCGACCCCCACGAAAATAGTTGGACAAAGGTGAAAGTAGAAAGGGAAAGCACGGCAATTGCCACCATTATGTAATAGGCCAGCATCTTTTGATGAATGTCATTGTTCAAGTTGCCCATAACCTGAATGTGTCTGTACATCAGGGTAGATTTTCTCAGGATTCCCTTTGGTGAAAGCATGCCATTTTTCTGCAAGTCCCTGAAGGATCTGAGATAGTCTCTGATGCTCAAATGACATATCATTTGCATCCCAGCTATGGAAAAACATACAACTCTAAAGCCAAGGGTGAGAAAGTACAGGTTGAAGAGGAGTAGCATTCCTTTCTTATATAATTCCCAGAATTGTTCCCACCACCATTGTGTCATGGCGTGTCTTGGAGTAACTGTAGAACATTGGCTCAGTAGAAAGTATCCGAATAGGGATGACTTGCATGGGTTGATAAGATGGAAACCCAAGATGAATGATAAGGGGGTGGTCAGCATTGTCCAGTACATTAAATATTTAGCTTGGAACTGGATGAGGCGTTCGGGCAGTGTCAGTGATGAAGATGAATGAGGTTGGGCTTCGGAGGAGGAACCTAAAAAAAATATTTTGTAGAAGTAGATACGTACGTCACGTCAAATATATACTCGAGAAATAGCTTTGCTTTGGGGATTTGGGTTCTTTATTTGACTAACCTGGACCTGAACAATAAAGCTGAATACACTGGAGATGTCCGTTAATATATGCGACGATGTCGGGGGCAAGCCTGAAGGTCAAGCGGAGGACATAATTTTGATACATGAGCATGGCTAAAACAAATCCGTTGATGCCTCGAGTTCCCCCAAATGCTGAATTTGAAGAAGTTGGCATTTTTAGCATTTCTTGAGCCTGAGAAATGTCAGAATTCTTATTGCTAATATTCACTTCCGATTCTGGGGTCTTCTTCTTGTCCAGATACAAATCGGAAATAAATTGAAGCACTAGGGTGGCGACGTAAATGGTGTGAATCCAGCATTTAACTCTGAGACTCCAAATTCTGCTGGATGAACTGGAGAGTTTAACTTTATGCTCAGTCGGATTCCATGTAAATAGGAGACCGTTAAGTTGGTTTGATGACTTTGCATACTTTAGAAATACGTCGAGGTTGTGGGCTAACATTTTGCTGTTAAAATTTTGGGAATAAAAACGAGGACGTGAATTTTGCGAGCTTTCGTATGTAGGTATTATGTTATGACTGATTGAAGGTCTATGACTGAAGTAGAGTCGAGTTTTTGGCGTATCGTTGATGTAGTAAGAAACTGCTAGAGTAGATCTAAACTTTTAACCAATGACATTATTTTTGTATTAGGTATGATTACTCGGTAAAGATTTTAATCAGATTTACCAGACTTGTTCGAGAACCATGACCATGACCAGACTAAAAGAGTAAGTGCCGATTACTAGAAGAGTAAGACGATAGGGCAGTTAGATAACAAAATAGTCAACAATAGTTATAAAGACAGATAAAGGACGACACAAGGACATAGGTATTTAATAGACCGAAAGCAATCAACCAACTGTTCCGAATTAACATACTCCTATTAAACTCGTAATTTGACAAGGTTGATTCTACTAAATTGACACGTGACAATTATATCCCACTACCCTGTTTAACTTCTTGACGTGTAGTGGAGGAGAATATTACATAGCAGCATTAATTGACAAGTAGGCAAAATTCTTTAAGTATGAGCTGGAGCCGACTCCGCTTGGAGTTTCGTGGGTAAGCATTTACATCCTCCGGTGGTGAGGGGAGGGAAAGGTTTACCTGTCACGGGAAAGGTTTATCTTAACCTGTCACGAGTTCGTTTTGTCCATTGAAATTATCAGAAAGCCTTGCCCGCGAGGAAAATTAATATTTATAAATATATTTATAGCCATATCTCTTGAAATCGCCAACGCATGATAGGTTAAGCCCAAATTCCTCTGACTCTTAATCTTAAAAGTTAACTATCGTAAGAATCAAATCGAAATGTACTTACTTGCCTTAAAATAATTAAAGTTATCCCATCCCTAACCCCATCCTACTTCTTATATCCGTACGAATACACGGTCTGGTACGGTCAGCACACCTCGTCAGATCTCATGATGAGATTCTCATCCTCCTCATCATATTGATAAGCCGTACATGTATTACTACTATTAATTTTTAATTAGCACTTGTGTCTCATTCAGGAATGAAATACGAAATGAAAATGAAAAGTAGCCCTCTGGGTTCGAACAAGTGGATGTGTTCGAACAAGGTTTGGATGGAACAAGTGGTCCTGTTGATGAACGATAATGGTAATATAAATCATGTATCAATATTAAATATTAAATATGCGTATGAAGAGTTTTTCTGAATTTGGAACTGGGTAGGTAGATTATTTACAAAAGCCCATGTTCAAAATGTTACATGATTTGATAATTACGGACACTTATCTGCAAAATCTTCATTAGAATTTATTTATAAGAACTATTGTATAATCCTAGACAAGGGAAGTTATTCGGGTCATCTTACGGGGCAATAAGAGAATTCTTTGCAACATTGGTATTAGCATAAAACATTTGCTAATAATTTTGTTCGATATCCTAATTAAAATTATCATAACATAATAACATTGATGATCATCATCTTTAACTAGAAGCAGTAAAAAAATTGAACTTTTACATTTTAAATAATATCCTGAGAGTTTGAAATGTAGAATGAATGAATGAAGAATGAATCCTATATTTCTTATTCAAGCATGCACAATACAATAAACATTATCTTGTAGATCAACTAAAATCATGAATGAGACTTTCCCCCTATCGTTCAGATCCTTCATTAGTGCCCTATGATCAACTTCATTTCTACATTTGGGGTGATCTAACAAGCTCAACTCTCTCAGGACTTCGGAAACTTCTTGCTCTTTTGGTTTGGGTGTGGTCGTGGTTTGGTATTGGCCTGGCCAACGGTAGTAATGTTGCTGTTGATAAGTGTAATAACCTCCTCCTGGATAAGAGTAGCCTCCATTATAGGATGTCGTCGGTCCCTAAAATATGAAATGGACAGGTAGAGAAAATCTTAAAAATCCCGAACGCTTTCGATTTAGAAACAAAAGTATTCACCTGATAATCAGTCGCCCCCGCCGCCCCCCATTGTCCATTGTGATACTAAGGCAAGGATGCAGCAAAAAAGTATTAAGAAAAAATATATAAAGATTTGGGATAGTTTGAATTATAACTACACTTAGTAATAAATTACCGTAACACCTGGGAATCCTCTTTGCCCTGGTGGCCCCTGAAGACCTGCGGCACCGGACATTCCTCCCGAACCTATTAACAAGATTTTGATTGGTTGAAAATAAAATGGCATTCTAAATGAATTTTGGACAACATGCTTTTATATAAAGGTTTACCGGGCATTCCCATTCCACCTGGCGTACCTCTACCACCCGGCATCCCTGGGGATCCTAATTGGATTATAGAAAAATGTCATATGCAGTGGAAAAGTAGATTTTTATTAATGCCTGCAAGTAAACATTAATTATTTTAAATTGAGAAAGCGAACTGAATATTTACCTGGCATACCAACACCACCGGGCATTCCAGCTAAACCCGGCATTCCCCGTCCACCAGGCATTCCAGGCCCGCCTAAATACAATGACTCATGTTCTATCATTTTAAATTTAATACCCCAGCCAATTGCGGATGACTGAATTTGCATATTGCGTATTCAAAGAAAAACATAATTACCAGCCATTCCCATCCCCCCGGGCATTCCTGGTTCACCCGGCATACCTGGTTCGCCTATACAAGATTTCAAATTGGCTTTAGCTAACCACTAAAAGTAATTATGTGCCTTTTTATTTTAAAATCTCTTTCATAGTATTATGATCAATCACAGTAATGTAACGTTAAAATATGTCTGGTTAGCCAGAAACAAAAACATTGCTCTGTCTGTAGGCAACTCTTCATTTGTCAGCACATAAGTACATACATAAGCTTAGAATGCTTAATTTTGATCATTATGTCCACTTTCTCTTTTAGCCAGTAATAATATTTTACCGAAATAATTTATATTATTACCAGCCATTCCAATTCCTCCAGAACCACCCATTCCACCTGGAATGGCAACATGTCAATTATATTTTACATTTTTACAAGAACAACATTATCAATTATCACCATTCGTTTAAAATGTCACATTTTCCTCGTCAAAAGTATTAATCCAATCAGGCAACATAAGTATGTTTATAAATCATTAGCAGTGCCTTTCATTGGAAAGCACTACCTGCATTTTCATCTCGACATCTAGTCTAAAGTCACTTTTGAATTCTACTGCATGCAAAAAAATAACAATTAATTAAGGGTAAGTGTACAAACCGGGCATTCCAGGTTCTCCTGGCATTCCTGGTTCACCCGGCCATCCTGGAGGACCTGGCATTCCAGCCATGCCCGCCTCTCCTGGCCAGCCTAAAACATTATCATGAGCACATTTTGACTTTTTCATTGGCAAATAGTCTAGTTTAAAAAATAAATTATGCAGTCAATTGGGGGAAATGATCTTACCAGCTTCTCCTCTCATTCCTGATCCCCCTGGCCATCCTACAAACAAAATGCATTAAAGTTATGACATTGAGATAACTTATATATCAATATCAATTTCTGCGATCAGGTATATTATGACATGATATGATTGAAGTAACTGACCTACGCCCCCAGGCATCCCAGCAGGACCTGGAGGTCCCACCCCTCCCGGAAAGCCTGCCACACCTGCCTGGCCATAATAACCTGGATAACCACTGGCCTTTTCTCCATAGCCATAATCCGGATAAGGGGAAGGTGGCTCCGTCGTAGTAGTCGTTGTCGATGGGGTCGTTCGTATCAATCTACTTTCCTCTCGCCTGCCCCCTTGATATCCAATCCTTCGCCTTCTCCGTGGCACGCATCCTTAACGAAACAATTATGTAATTATCACATAATTTATTTAATTTCATTAACTATACTCCATAAGGGGAAATGAAACATTTTATTTTACCCGTGGGACAACTGTGAAGACGATTATTTCCATTCCCATATTGCCCCACTTGGCGTTTCCACATTTGGTGGAGGTGGCCATATTGGCTATGGGCATAATTGGCGTACTTTCACTTTCTTCTTCACCCTCCTCCGGATTCAAGCAACATTGTTCAGCCTTGTAAAATTCGCAAACGGACACTTCTCTACCGTCAAAATTGGTGATTGTTGTGGCAAGGGAAGCCGATGTCTTCATGGGCACAGTATTCTTCTGCTCCACCTCATTCTTCAAAGTGTAAATGATGTAAAACTGAACACAGACGATGATGGCCAGATAAATGGAAATAATACTTAGGAATAGCTTGATCCGGGTTGCTTTCTCCATTTTAAAATGCAATTTGTACAATTACAACTGAATAGAATTAATTAAAAAGAAGCGAAATGCTTGGTTTTCAGCAATGGTGACATGACATGACGGTTTAGCTCATTTGGGGCACTGTTGTGAACATGATCTGGATTTTAGAAGAAAAAAGATAGTATATCGAGTTGTAGTACTGCTAACTGTGAACTATAAAGCGAAATCCTTGATTTTTGAAAGTAGGAATCTTTTATTTCAGAGAACATGCCAGGAAGGAAGTGCATCCGCTAACAGCTTTCAATCAAATGATTAAATTGAATCCCAGTTTTGATTATCAGAATTATTGCCAGGAACTCAAGAAGTTGAACTGGAATGCACAGTTCGTTGAACCAATTAGGTAGTGCAGCTACCTATTTAAAATTTTGTTTTCTTCAAGTGAGCGACGCAGTAAGAAGCGTTCGATGGGGGTTCGCATTTAATTACCAATTAAATGTTATCAAGCAGCAACCGCACATATGCATGCTCCGTATGCATATCATGATTACTATTCGGTCGGTGGAGTAAAAACATACTCTTTACATTTTTTAATGACGCAGTTTAGGTTTAGATATGGTATGAGTATCAGTTACATACTTAATTTTTGGGATATTGTTTATGTTATTTAATGTGAACATCTTCTTGAGCTTGTAATTGTCGCGACAGATTTCTGTCATTATTAGTTCAATTTGGCATTTCAACAAACCAACCCATGTTCCATGATTATGGTCGGGAAGGGACGTCGGGAGAAAGAGGAACGAGAACCAGTATTAACTGAAGTGCAGTCACAGTCGTTAAAAATCAAAGGAGTAATATACATATTGACCTTTCATACTGAATTTCATTTAGGCACTACTGCTTGATCAAACTAATCATTATTGATGAGATGTTTGATGGACCGATGAGGAATGTTAAACTTTTAATACGATTAGCATGAAAGGCCAATTTAATTGGAAATACTATTTTAAGTGTATTAATTAATTCATGATGTTTATGATGTGCTGATGCATAAAATTATTACAATAATTACCTACTTTTACATGCATTGCATAACATTACATGATGAGGAAAAGCCGTACATCAAATCAAGATGACCATATGACCCATTATGTATTTACATCTTCGATTAAAAAATTAACAAATTAATTACCTAATTCGCAAAGTTTTTATTTCCCAATGATAAATTTATTTTTGTATGTATTTTATCAATGCTCTTTTACATTCATTTCTAGGTGCACATATAAGTGCTCTTCCATCAACGAATATTGATCAGTCTCAGTCTCAATGTGAGACTCTCAAACATTCAAATTTCAATTACTCGTTGAAGCCGTTTTGACAATCTTGAAGTGGAAATGGAATTTTGAATATGCAGCTGCATTAATCTAAATATTTTGACAAGTAAGCTGCAGTCATTCTTCATTACAGTGATAGCTGATAAAACACAATACAATAATGCTTTCCAGACTCCTGAGTAAACTACCTAACGAATAACTTGACAACTTACAACCGAGCAGCAGCCGAATATTTTTATGAATCCCCTTTTATGACATGAATGTTTATAAAAATAATTTTTATAATAATGAACATGAGTCATCTCTGTGATCTACATATCTATTCCCCATTATTACACAAAGAAATCAATTATGATTGTGATACATATTGTCATTGTATGGTAGTTAAAATTATCGTGCTTTTATTTGACATAGACCGACATGCAGTCCCGATTTCAGTTCAGAAGAAAGAGAAAATTACTACATTGGTTGGGTGTCCAAACGTCCAATTCATGAATGAATCCCATTAAAATATTTCCATTTTCATCATAGGTAGATATCTACATATATTTATTTATATGCATGTGCTCCCTGTTCTGGCATGATGGTCCTAAAAATTGTCTAAAATCTAAGGAGTGTCAGTCAGTCGGCATTTCAGCATTCAGTATAATGGACTGAAAAGAATTGTCTAGTAGATACAATGACCATCAAATTATCAAAATAAAGTCATAAATACAGGCAAACGCTATAATAATAATGATGAGGTTACGACTGTGACACAAGTCACTGCACTGCATTGTTTCAATCTTTCTTCGGTCCATTTTGCTATATTTTTGTCGGTTTACATAAATAAATAGTTGGTCGTAAGTAGATATAGTCAGTGTCACCTCCGGCAAGGGACGGGTCCCTTCTCCTATGAAACCAGAGCGGGTATGTTTATTAAAGCAATTTTCATTCAAGGCTATTTAAGGGGCTAGGCGGACTGGACGTAATAAAGTTTACTAAAAGTCTCAGGGAGTGCCTAGTGGGCTATATTATTATATGACCATAGACAAAAGTGACCCTTTTGTTTTGCTTCCTTCCTCCGCTGACTTCACTCATTCTAAAAGAAAATATGGCATGCATACATAGGAAATAAGCCAACCTTAACCAAGTCATTTTTAGCCCAGCCAGCATTCAAAATTCATGGTTCAGACTGTTCAGCGGACCCTTTGATCCCGACCGGACCACTTCACAGTAGTAATTTAAGTATGCCTGCGTATTTATCATCCCCTAATTAAACTTTTATATAGCATCCAATAAAAAAACGCTGTAATTTGCCATTGTATTGTATGCATCAAATCCAGTTACCGTTAAAATTGTCATTATGTCATATCATCATAATTCATAATTATTTTCATATCTCACACCCCAAACAGCATGGCAGTCCAAAAAATGAACAAAGGATAACATTGGCTCATGGTCGACTTCTCCTCGTGCGTAAATTGTAAAAATGCAGATGAGCTGATTGAGGTTTTAGAAAGAGGAATTCCTCCAATCGCAATCTCGTGTCAGTCATTCTCGACTTTGTACATTTTATGAATCGGATCGGATAGGAAATGAAATGGATAGGAAATGTATTGGAAAAGTGGGAATAGATGATATTATGCTATGCGGAATGCTGCAGTCTAAAGCATGAAATCTGTGTGGTCCTCTCTCTCGCGCGAGTCTATTGTAGCATAAGTTGCATGTATTTCTGGCAATGCTGTAGCATAAGTTGCATGTGTTTCTGGCAATGCTGTAGCATAAG
>JAQIXQ010000995.1:0-18444 GCA_034700485.1 Pseudosinella alba
TGCTGCGATCCGTTGAGACTCAGCCCTTGACTGGAGGATTCGTCCTGATGGATGGACGAATTCTCTTTTATTTTTTTAACCAAGTTCTGCTTCCACGCTGTTCCCGTTTCCATCAATTTTTCTCAACTTGAAAAATTTTCTTCCCCAACCACATTACCTCCACTAAAGCCTTCCTATCTTGAATTCAATAAACGGACGATGAGTTAACACCCCTCATCTAGTCTAATCCTTTGATAAAACCTTTTCCCAATCTCCTTGCTGATTCTCCGTTTTTTTATTATCAATGGCAAATAAGAGTCAATGCTACTACTATATAATTTACTTTATTTTTACGCTCTGCTCTCAAATCAACATCAATACAACTTTATCATTTTTATTTTCAAAGAAAAGATAACCTCATTAATATTATCCACCATGAAAAAATAACTCTCCGTCCTCCCTCATCTTTCATTCTTATTTTCATCCTTGTCGTTATCGTTGTCCGAATATACTTTATCCCTTTATTTTATCCTTCGTATCATTTTAAATAACGTAGCATGAAAGACAAAATAATTGTAAATTAGATCCAAATTTTAGTCAATAACTAGCTAAAGCTAATTCACCCTATACCAACCATCTATTCCGGCACGACCACCCACATTTGCCGTCACCATCCATGATAATCAAGGCCACCATCTACAGCAATCACCACCATCATCCACTGATCATACTTCCATCTTTTGCTTAAAACCACTCTACACGTCAAAAGGACCAACCGACTTTTATATACCAACCAACAACGTCTTTAATCGAACAATTTCACACCAGGCCAGGAGAAATCCCGAGACAATTCAGAGGTTAAATGAATTCCGCAATTGCATGCCGCTTATTGTGCCAAATCCATGTCCCCTTACTTTCAGTCTTATCATCTTTCTCCTCCTTATCTATGCCGACCCTGTCATTCTGTTGTCCTTAAAACACAACTTTCATGGAGTTTTTGCAATCGGCGAAATGTCACGTTCCTAGGACGTTCGTAATAATAATAATAAGTGCAATTCGTAATACGTAAGTAACCAGCATTTCTTATACCCATGTGTATATGAAACCGAATTTACATTTCTCGGGGAAGACTACGTTTGTTAAAGTTATTGTTGGGGATTAATAATTAATTATTATAGCTAAACAATGACTACTACGAACAAATTGTAGATGTGATTGTAGAATTGTAGATGTTCATGCAGATGTGCCTGGGTGTACATTAGTTTGAGCACAGAGGAAGAGTCGGTTTACTAATGAAGTGGGTATTGTTTTTTCTTCTTCCGTATTAGTCCGGTCAATTCAGTGAAGACATGATTCCCTCCCCGGTTGGGTTGAGCATGAGGAAAATCACGAAAGGGAACGTCACAATTAAAGTCTGGGATATTATTGAAGGCTAGCCTTGAATCAGATCCTTGTGGAGGAGATACGAATTGAAATATGAGTCAAAGCTAAACCTACAACAATTAGTGAGTCAAATAAATTTATTATTGATTTTAATAATTATTATTCTTTTGCGTTTGGGGATACTGCAGAGGTGTGAACGAGATTGTGTTCATGCAAGAAACCCAAATCAATTACGGGCACAAGCAACAATTTCAATTTAAACTTTTAAATGCAATTTATTGGACTCTTAAATTAAATGTGACAAGGTGGATTCTGCAGACCATTCTGAAAAGATTGAAACTGCGAAGAACGAGCTTCACAACTAACCTCTTGGAAAAGCCTCATCTTCAACTAATTCCTGTTAACAAGCGAGACTTACCTGGGACGTTGGATGAAAATGGCATCATTCAGAGAATGTGCGTATTTATACTAAATTTTAGTTTAACAGTTTATTCCACAGTTCTTCCGGGTGCTTTTGACAGAATCGAGACAATTTATTCTCAATTTCTAACTTTATTCATTTAATTTTGTTTTTCCAGGTACCTGGACATGACGCTACAATTGCTCACTGACCATTCCGCTTCGAAAATGAATCAAGCCATGTGAGGACGTTAAAGATAATTTTCACTCATACACATTAAAAAATATATGTAATAATATTACACTAAAATTATCGATCTAGTTGTTATTTTTTGTCCATTTTCTGTTTGTTGATAAAGATAAAAATCAAAAATAATTATAAAATTATAAAAATAAAAATTATAAAATGTTTATTGTAAATATACTTTTGTGCCTTATGTGCAGTTGATGGATGGATGGATGAATGCTCAAATAGGAAGAATACATCGTTTATACAAAATATCAAACAGATAGTTGTGCTTTTCTTAAACATTTGAAACATTTGAAATGTTATTTGAAACAGACGCAAAATTATAATATTTTTTTAATAATTCAAAACTTGATTTAATTCTCCCTGCTGCGGCTGCTTATAGCTTTTCCAGTCTCTTCAATTGCAAACGCCAGCTTCTCTATCAACTGCTCATATCTCGTGTAGCGGGTAAGACTTGAAGCACGTGCGACACTTCTGGATCCAAAACCGCTGGGGACCGTTGGACCGTTGAAGCCCCATCAGTTCTGAAAATCATTCAACAGGCACTCGACTCGACAGGGGCCCGCTTCTTATTGTCGATTTGGATGGAGCGGGTGAAGTGCCTACTCATGAAATAAAATTTGTATTGGAGACCCCCATAATTAATCATTATTTAATTGTTTTATCCGTAATTAATAATATTCCTCAACATGGTCTCAGCTTGCATAAAACAGACTCTGTTGAACAGAGTAACGATTCCAACTCTTTCTCATCCGAATATTGAAGTCACTCGACTCCAAAGGAACTACTCGTTACTTCATAATATTTATAACTTATCTATTTTTACTATATATTATACATATACCAAACCGACTGCTAGATGATTGATGTATTAATTGAAAGATTACTGTGTGCATGTAAATTTCAAACAACTGGAATGTAAATGGACCGGGCAAAGACAGACGGAAAAACAGTACGAAAACATAACTACGCTTTCAGCCCCGGAATAAACTTATTTAAGTTATTTATTCACCCAAGCTTGGACATGAGGTTGTTTGAGCAATATGATATGATATGATACGACAACGTGAATCATGAGATGTGTTTGCTGTCACTTGCCATTTCCTAGTCCCCTTGCCCCTTTACATGATAATCGATATGTGGCCGCAAGTCATTTGATAAGAAGGTTTTGCGATGACGCGAGGAGACTGATTTTGATTTCACAATTTTTTACCCCTTACAGCGAGATCGCATTAAATATAGCATAACATAAATAAACCAGATAGGGGAAAACAGCGGGCGCTTCATTTGACCCTTCATGTTAGTAATATGATGACCATCCTCATCAAAAGTGGATTATGAGATGAGCCGGTCCCCGTTTAATTTTATTCAGGAAGGGAGAATTTAGACTGAATATGAAATTGTTCGAAGCTTCCCTCAAATAAGGACAAGACTCGCATTCAGAGGCTGACAAGGGAAAGTGAATGAGTTGGTGTTATGATACATGTTCATGATATTTCCTCAATGTTGCAAAAATATTTTTTTTTTGCAAAATATCGAGTAGCAATTTATTTTGTTTTTGCAAAACCAAAAATGCCGCATATCGCGGCTTTGCGAAATAGTTCATATGATAACTTTCGGCTTTTTCAGGAAAATCATAAAGAAACCAAAGGAGGCTCATGCGGATTTTTGAAATGTGAGGTAATATCTATCTGACATGCTAATCTCCTAAAGCCATTCTCATCTAATTCAAATCGCCCACTATATAACATTATATGTCAGCCAGCCAGCATTATGCAATAATCCTAGATCATCTCAAGAAGGACATAATGCATGGACTAATAAGGAAAATGTTTGCAAATCTACCGATGTGTAACTATCACCACCCCTGCCTAATTTAAGTTATCTTGGGCTTGCAATAAACGAGCAAAAAAAAACAACAACTCCAAACCAGATTCCTAAATTGCCTTGCTTCAGCGCAGCTGCCTTCATTTTAATTACTATTGGTGAATATGCTGTTGAAGTTCACTCCAAAATAGGAATAAAAATAATAACTGGCTCGGAGCATTTTATAAAATTAACCTAATAAATCTCTACTTGCTTTGGTACAACGTAGTTCACTGGAGTAATATAATATGCAATAATATGTAACACACGACAAGCACATGTATAATATTTTGAATCTCAGCGTGCTTATTTAAAAAAAAAATATTTTAATGATATTTACAATCCCTACTCATTCATACATATCAAAATCAAAATGTGCAATTTATTCAATCTCCAGTAAGTCCACGGTTATTATTCGCCTCCTATTCACATGGAACATGGATGACAGTGACGCCAAAGATCGGTCCCACCTTTTTAAAAAGGGATTTGAGCGAGTAACGAGACGGAAGTTATTTTGAAATTCATTAAAAATTATCATTCTAGATAAGCTTACCAACATTAAGCCTTTTTACATTTATTTGCCATTTTGCTCCAGGATAATTTCTTCGTTATTATCATACCATATTACAAGTAAGTACCTACTTCATCATTCGCTCTTTAAAATTCAATTCTATAAGTAGCTTTAACCATTATGAAATCCCACCAAGCAGCCAGCCAGACTTAGCATTCAGCAACCAAATTAACTTTTACCACATGCACATGTCTCCATTATTGCAAATAGCACAACCGTTGCTTGCATGCATGTTATTGATCAACTTGCTACCTCATCTCATCCCAAGTCTCGAGAGGGGTGAACAAAGAGCCTAAACAAAATATTCCTCAGTCTACTACAGAGCGTCTTGCAAGTTGGATCTGCGTCTGTGCTGTTGGCTTACCTGCTCCCTCAGCTCATACTTACACTTTTGCAGTATAACCAATCCCAAACAGAGTTACTCTGTCTTCATTGTTAAAAGCCAGTTTTGGCTGAAGGCAAACAGAATCGGCTCAAATCTGCATTTGAATACAATTGTAAAACGGGGGGGAAATTGTGTCATATTCATTTACTGACAAAAGTGCCATGTTTTTCTAGCTGAATTCGTATGTATTTTGAATGCCTTAAAAGCCCCATTTAAAATATTGAATGAATTGAGTGAATGTTTAAACGAATAAATTGTGAAATGATGCTCCCACACTAATTGCAATCAAAAATAAATATGACACCTGTCCTCTTTGATAGGTAGGATGATTGTCGCATTATTGGTAAATTGTGAAGGTGATATATTCTGGTGCTAATTTGAGTGTTTGCCAATATCATTGTGACATTGGTTTCACAGCAATTTATTTGTGGAAGGTGATAGGATAATTTCAACAAAAATCGATTCATCTCACATAGCGGGATTCATAAAAAAAAATTCTTCACCAAGTTTTATTTCCTGCTCGTATATTTGTTGCGAGCGAAATAACTACAATATGCAGATACAGAAGGATCATATATAAATATTACAACGTTGGTGAGCGTATTTTGTCCGTGTTTGTTCAAAAAAAATTATACTGACGATTAAATGATTCATGGGCACAGTAAAGTTGGAGTGTGTGAAGTCATTCAAAACTGGATGCTGGAGCTTTTACGGGGCATTTCCGAGCCCTTCTAAGGTAATGGTCACAAAACTCTCCAAAAAAGTCAAATTGGAGTTTATACATTTTATTCATAAGAATTGACAAAGTGCAAATGCGAATTCTCATTTCAAAAATGAAATCCGGCAAGAGGGATTTTGACAAAAATCTTACCTAGGTACCAACGAAGACGAACGTCCTGTGCTATATGAGTTATATATCATATCATCTATGCACATTCATCCTTTGGTGAATGAATGAGTGAAATAATAATGAAGAGTTCGTCTTTGGCAACATGATTAAAAGTCATAACTGGCAGAGGTGTGGTCGTTGTCTGTGGTGCTATGCAGCTGTCAATATGTAAAAATGATAATAAGGGTTTCATTCAAACCAAAAATTCATGCGTAAGACAAAGAAGGGGCTTATCATAATCATTAGTCAAGAGCCTACTTAAACAATTCAAGACTGGCAATTCAAAAACCCACATAGTACTTATTTGTTATTATTATCGTGATTGGAGATTATGATTATGAGTATGAATGAACTTTCATTTTCCATATTAGACAGCTTCTTGAATTTTTATTACTTAGGAAGCTAGTCGAGACTCTGAAGATATTGATATGCATTTAGCGATTTCGATAACAAGAATTTGTCATGCCTTGCTTGCTAGCCAGCATAAGACCTGTCTATGTAAACAATAAATTTGAAACAATCAATGATTTAATGAACTAACAGAAATGCTACCTAACTCATCTGTCAGTCGCATACGGCACGGATTCTCACTAAAATTCAAATCGTCTGCGATATTGCTTGAATACTAAATTGGTCACTGATCATTAGACTAAAGCTTAATTACAATAAGAAAAGATCCCCGTGTAATTTTCCGGAGAATACTGGAGAAAGGTCTTGATCTTTTCTCAAGGGTAACCGGAGGATAATTTAGCAGATTATTTGGAATAAGTCAAAGTGTCACTAATGGGATGGGATTTTTAAATTAAACGATTCAGATACTCAATCTGATTTGAATCAGTTTTGTTCATCTTCTGTTTTTTTTACTACAATCATACAATAACGGGAATGAGGATACAAATTAATAGGCAATTGCTGCAGGCGCAAATAGAATTACTAATTGAGGAAACTATATTTTGGCAGTTTATGTCAATTTGAAAAATATTTTCCAATGAATATAAATCAAAAATTAATTTTTAGCAACGAAATTCGATAGAAAGTGAGCTTTATTTAGTATCGTTTTTCATGTTACGCACCTACGGCAATATTTATAATTGGGCCCACCCCAAAATGCCAAATATGACAGTCCAAAGTTTTCAAGCCAACAACATCATAATAATGCATCTTCTCCTTCACATGGGAATGCCAGTGTGACTCAATCTAGAAACAAGAGCAATTACTATTATCCCAAACAAGACATTTCCTACTTTTTGAAAATATTGTATTTTTTGGCAGAAAAAAATGAAAGCTTGTTGTCAGCCAAAAATATTTACAGAATGTACTATAGGTTTAAAAAGTATTTGGTCATTGAAATGTACTAAACCACATCTCGCGGGGTGGGTCACAGTACCCCAAAATGATTTTGAATGAATGGTTGATATATCACCCTGGACGAAAAGTCATTGATTTTGGGGTACTGTGACACACCCCGCGAGATGTGGTTTAGTGCATTTCAATGACCAAATACTTTTTAAACCTATAGTAAACATATTCGATTCTCAAACATATGCGAACATTTATAATTCATATCTCAAATTGCTTCTTTCTGATTTGTCTGCACTATCAATCAGTCAAGCATTTTCCATTGGAAATGTTATGTTAATGTCTTTAAGAAAGATTTGAGAATTTAACGAGGGTACAGGATCATGTCTAATCTGCATTCTAAACTGAAAGCGTGAAGCTAAAATAAACCTGCGTGGCCTGAAATAGTCTTGTCTTTAGTTCAGTTCTCATAATCTGTCTGGTAAAACCTTTTCCATTTTTTTCCCTGTTTCGTGTTCAGCATTTTTAAAACGGGATAAAACCTTTCCATTTATGGTACTTGAAAAGACAGCAATTTTGAATGTTTACTGGAAAGGATATTATATCATGATGAAATGCGTTACTTAAGTGGATTAGTATCCATTTGACGTGCGTCTTGGAAGCACATAATGTGATTTTGTTCACTTTAAAATAATCATTATAGACAGCACAAGCTAGAGATTATATTATAATCCAGTAAAACAGCAGTTCTTGCTAAAAGCTAAAAAGTTATTTCTGAAACCTCTGATAAGACTGGATAATGCTATTTCATCAGACATTTGCTTTCGGTCTCTGAATGAAAGCAAATGAAAATTTTAATTCTAAATGAAAGTTTTACATAGGAAATTCGATGGAATTCATTCTAAACATCGCGGTAAGCTTCAAGGAGACAGGGAAATGTTGTACTTAGGATTAGCAGAGGCTGAAATGAAATGATTCTTGAAGATGTGTTTTCCGGGTTAGATTGTAATTCGTACACATTCACACGGAAATATCCTCAATAACAAGCTCCGAAATGACAACTGAATGTGACCAATACATGATTACATTCCAATTATTTCACGCCTCGTGCACTGTGCATGAACAAAAGAGCACGATTAAAATAGAAATCTGACGGGTTTTGGATGATCATTTCCAAATTCTTTTAGTTTTCATTGGAAAAATAAATATAGAGTACGAAGCTACCCCAATACAAACGATGCGCGACGGTACAAGGAAAGAAAAAATTGCAATGCGAAGGGATCTAATAAACTCATGTTTCAAGTTATGTCAATTTCGGGCTTAAATATTGTTAGACAACTTTCGTGTCGTTATGTTTTCTGAAGTTGAATTTTGCTAAAGGTAAATTATAGGTTTGATCCCAAAATCTTTTCCATTGCATTGATCAACAATAACACAAGTGGATTTAAATTTAAAGGTATATTGGCAGTGATTGTCAATTTTTTCTATAGCACAAGCATTGATATACTATACAGCCTAGCTGAATGATCTTTACTATTTACGGACTCGCACTTTTGACATGTATCTTAAAATATTTCTCACATTTGAAAATTCGTCTAACGATACAGGATAATTTTACTTTCATGCTTTAAAGAAAACAATTTCTGCAAACAAGATTGGAAACAAGGACAGGGACTAATGATATGAGTCACCAGGTGGGTTTGTTGGTTACTGTCATGTGTCATTTTCACAATCTCCATAACATGATAATCGATTTGTGGCCGCAAGCAATAGTATAATTAATGTGAAGGCGACTTTTGAACATTTTAACTTTGCAATTTTTAGCATCATACAACGCCAACACATTAAATTTTACATAACATAAATAAATCTGACGGGGAAACAGTGGGTGCCTTATTTGACTGCATTTTTGAATTCAGATGAGAAGTGGATTATGAGATGAGCCAGTCCCTCTCATATTTTATTCAGGAAGGGTTAGTTCAAATGGCAATTCAGTTATGACTTCATAACGCAAATAAATTCATAACGCACCTTCACTTCACAGTCTGACAAGGGAAAGTGAATGAGTTCATGATGACATATTTCCGCAGTAATGCAATAAAAATATATACAAAAGAGTCAATCTTTTTTAAAGAAAACTTTTAATTCTGGTTTACATCATTTTTCGTTGTGTTCACAAAGAAATGCCGCTGATGTTGATATAGTTTTACATTCATCTTGAAGTTAAGTTACAAAGTAATTGTATTAGAGCTAAACATGTTCTTGTGAATTTACGAAAAATGAGAAAATCTTATACTGATTTGATATGCTTTGCAATGTTATCTTACCAAGTATCACCTCATACTCTCAAGTCTCAAATATCCCACTTCATCATATAACATTGATCATTATGCAATAAATAATGCCATATCGTCTCAAGAAGGACATGAACTAATAAGGAAAAAATCATACAAATTGCCGACGCGAAACTATCACCATCTCAGATTAGCCTTGTCTCTTGTGGTGCTTAGCTAGCAACGGACGAAATGAGACCAAAATCGAAACCAAACTAGTTTATTCTCTTCTTTGGTCTTCGGTGTCTATATTTTAATTGTTTTCGCTATTGTGATGAGCTAGTTAGATAGTTACTTATTATTTATTATGCTGATATTTTTATAATAGTTCGCTGGAGTTTATCGTGTTTATGTAATACGTATTTATAGATCAGCCTGAAAGATACTAGAATAATATATCTTGGCACAAAAGCGGCAAGAGGAGATGATGCATTTATTAGTGTAAAGATTTCGCCATACAGAAATGTATGGACTTTCACGGAGCAAAGTTTCTAAATCGATTCGTTTATTAGTATCACGTAGATCGCCTGGCGGTGTATTTAGAGGATTTGTACGCTGCGGTACCTACCATCAACTTTTCGTTTCTTAAGTCACACTAATTATCTTAATGGCTTCTAAATTTCTAAAAGTGAATTAATCAACCAAAATAGTTTCAAATTCAATTTTCGAAAGGTGTTGTTGATGTTTGAAAATTGTTTTGTTTTGAAGTTTGAAAAAATGTTCTATTCAGACCCATAATTTAATGAAACCATTTTGATTTACTTTCCCCATGCAGATTGCAATCGTCAAAGCCTTTGACGATTGCTTTTGATGATCACGGACGGAACGACAAGTTTTGACTTAGGAAAAAATGTTTTGAGATTTTTGTGAAAATGTATTTCAAGAGCTTACCTAAGACACGTGATTCTACCAATACAATTAAATAAAGAAGTGAATTGACGAAATACTTTCTCTGACGTGAATGTAGAGCTTCCCAATAAATGGCGCTCCATATCGACACCAGCACCGGCAGGCAATCACTGCCAAAAGACTCAATGAGACAGGATGACAGCCAGAACCAAAGGGGGCACCCCCAAAGTTCATCGATCCCTCCACCCCTTCCCCCTCTCCGCCATCCGGACGGGAACAACGACAAGACTGCTACTGCACTTCGAAAGTATCTGGTCCTTCTGCAGGACTGTCTAGCCATAAAGTTTTCTCCAATTGTCGACCAGCATCATAATCACGAGTGCCCATCATCCCCTGATGACGTCGACAATGAGGATGATGATGACTACCTTCTTGGCTCCCATGGTTCTCCCCGGATCATTGTGTCAAATGGTGGGAGCACTGCTAAACACAGTAGTAATTCAATATTCAATGAGCATAGTGATCCCAGTCGGCACCATCAACATCATCAACTGCATAATTGCACTCGGGGAAATGTGAGCTTTAACAATGATGTGGATGACAACAATGGGGAACCCCGACGGTACATGCATCTTCAGAATCGGCCATTGTCAGTCAACCTTAACGGGGTTTCATACATGCGGTCATCATCCTCATCATCACCCAAACATACTGAAGTGGACCACTCACTCCAAGCCCTTTTTCTATATAAGGTAAATTGATTTCTTTTTGTAATTTTTTAGATGAAATGCAGAGGAAACTGCTTTTTAGCAAATTCATAAGAAGTGTCATCGTCATGTCGTCATTTCATTATTATCTGTAAATGAAGTGGATGAAAGTTTCTTCTTCCTTGTCAAATGTTGGCGTATACGACAAGCTAAATAGTTGAAAATTTCTCATATGACTTACCAACTCCTCAACTCTCCTGCTATTCTTATATACCCCAACTATAGGATTATGCGATATGATGATTTCTCGATTCGACGACGATACTAAGATTATGAATCAGATATAACTGTATTTCTTCACAGATCAAAATCAAGTATATCTAATCAATCAAGTATAATATTATGGAAACCCGATATTGATAAGAATGCCTGGAACGCCATTTAAATTATTAATTCATATTCCGACAACAGTATTGAATAGTAGATTAAGTTGTTTTTAGCTTGTATATGAATTTCTAAGGTAATATGTGTCAGTGTTCCTTAATTTTACAATGAATGTTAGAGATATTGCTGTTGATGAGATGAGGAAAGAAAGGACAGGGCACATTTACATTACCAGATTTGTTACATTGCCATACCATACTTGTCATAATTACGCTTTATTTGCTTAACTAGAGTTTTGCTTGTTCTCTACAACATAATACAACATAATGATTCTTCATTATTACCATCAAAATCTGGGGAAAAAATCAAGTCATTTGCGGTTTTAATTTCAGGGTTTCAAAGAGGCCAACGCACAATGCACGTGGAACCCTGCCTTGACTGCAACCTTTCAAAATATCCAGTACAAGGGCTACATCGTCCCCTACACCATCCTTGTTGGCTCCTCCGTCCCAAAATTTCTTTCTATTTTGAGAACAGCTTGGTCAAGACAAATGCTTAAAAGTCCGAAGGGCTACCGTATTGAGTTTATTGGTAAGGGAAAATATCTCTAAGATTTCTGTGTGGCATGCATTTATGTCGTTTGATAAGTTCATCTCTCGAATTTATCATCGTAAGTATTATCAATGAATTACTAACGTTGATTACAGGTGAAATTGAGGAGGTGATTGCTGATCCAATCCAAAAAGGTCAATTTGCACCTTTATCCGATGCCCTGTGTTGGGTTATCCTCGAGCTTACCTCTCTCGGTTAGTTACTTATTAAACTTTTTGTAAATTCGCCTATATCTATTGAGAATATTTTTAGAATCACATCAACGACGGGTTATTAAAAAAATCTTTTGCATACCATAACAAATTGCAGTAAATAGAATAAATATGTGCAAAATAATATTAGGTCAAGAGGCATTTGTTGACTCGATCATCTCCACCCTCCAGCTCTCCTTCCCAACCATGAGCTGCCCTAGTCGAGAGCTTGTCTTCCAAACATTGGAGAAGCTGATCAAAGAGAGGAAAGTTTACCAAACCTCAAGGGGCTACTTTGTAGTTACACCTGAAATATTCAGGTATATGGTCAGTGCTAATTTTCATGAGGCTGAATGGACGAGCACAAAAAATAAGGGAGGGGAAATGACACTGGATGCGCTGATGCATCCAAATTCCCAAGGACTAGGTGAGTTCTGACAGTGGCAATGTCGCAATAATTAACTCCGTAAATAACAACAAAATCTAATTAAATGTCAAGCCATTTATTTCATGACCGTTCTCCACTGACTTGGCTTTTGACAGATAAGTCGAGCTTTTCCAACCCATCATGGGAGGCTGCAGGGGAGTGTGACCATAACCCTCACCACAGCAGAAACCTTTGTTCATCAACCCCCAGTGACGACGACGTGCATGTGGGGACTGCGGCTAATCTAATCAACTCCTCGCCAAAACTCAAGCGACATAATTCCCTTAAGCTCATTCGACAACGAGACGCTGCGGTAAATGGTCCAACACGACGGTATTCCTTCCGCCTGCCAAAATCCAAATCCTGTGGTAGAATGAATGATGCGGATAATGGGGAAGAGGTTGTGGAGAGGAGCACCAAGGCCAAAAGTTCAACAATGGGTCATATCTCACGAGCAATGAGGAGCCTTCGTTATGGCTCCATTTCACCTGAAAGTGGCAATTGTGAGGAGGGGAACATTGAGAAGGGAAAGAAACGTAAGAGCAAAAATGTTCGCCATGCTTAATATATTTCGAAACATTACATAAGATATATCAGGGAATGGCTCTGCATATAACGCTTTAAAAAGGTTTCAGCTATCTATATCGGAATTCACAAGATATGAGCTCGAGCTAATTTAAAACGCATCTTCATTTGCCTTACATATTTCAGCATTGCTTTTATTATAACACATTCCCCTTTCTCACGTTTCAAGTAACAACATTTTATTTTCAGATAAATCCCTACTGAGCAAGTTCTTCCCATTCCGACGACGCTCCTCAAGTAAGAATAGAAGCAATGGGAAGCCGTCGTCATCATTGCCAGATCAGCAAAGTGCTTCCGGTTCAGCCAATATCAGTAAAAGTTCAAGTTCTTCCTCGGCATCCGAAGACGGTTCAAAGAGTCCTCATCAAAATCCTCCCACAAAAACAAAGCATGCTGAGAATTCCTCTGTGAACAAAAATAAATTCAGTGCCAAGCTAGTTTCCACACAGACTCAAACTTCACACTCAACCGAGCAACTGTGCGTGCCATCCGTATCAATACCAGGATCAGGGGCAGTCCCAAATGGGAAAACTTCTGGGAGGATGATGACAGCGGATGCACGTCCCCGGTTGTCACCCGAGCAGGAACTTCCCGAAGTAGATTTGAATCTTATGCGACATATGCGTCCGGATCCTGGCTCTGGCTCCCATCAAACCAGATCCAGCAGTAGAAGGTCAATGTCCATTTTAGATGAGAGTCCGCTCTATGATGTTTTACAGGATGAGTCATCCCCATCATGTTCTAGTGCATCTCGTAAAGCATCCTCCCAACTTTCACCAAACTTCCAGGTGGGATGTCCAGTGGGCCCTTCGATATTATCGGGTTATCAAAATCACAGAGTGCCATCCCGATGTTCAACGCTGAGTAGCCAAGCCGTGTCAAGTCTTGGTTATGGCAGCAATGGTCATCCAAGTCTTAATAGTAACTGTAACTGCAACCCGAATAATATGGATGGTGGACTGGTTACTAGTTCTTCCAACGGTGCGGGGTATTATGACTACGCCCACAGTCCAACAAAACGAAATCAGTACTCCTCCTCCAATTACAAGAATTCCTGTGAGTGGTGGAGAAAGCGTTACCCTAATTATGTCAGTCCTCTGGGGAGATCCTCTCCTCTTTATGCTTCGCTGACCGCACCTAGATCCAAGTCTAGGTCGCGGCCAACGTATGAGTCATTGCTGACCCCTGCTACCGTATCCCCCCAAGTGCCGGGAAATGATGGCAAAAATGGCCGAAATGTTTCCGGCCCGGACAACAACGTGACCACCTCCACGATCACCCAAGCAGTGAAATCCACCACCAATATGGAGATGCAGCTGCTCCTCCCCCTGGGGAAGATTATGACTGCGGCACTCCAGGCCAAAAAGGATGCCATTAAGGATGCTTGGCTTCGGGATGAGTTGGGACCAGGCTATGCCGCATATGCGAACAAAAATAACACAAATCCCAGTTTAAAGAAGAATGATAATGATGAGAACCAAACCATTCAAATCAATTTGGACTCCTCTTCCGGTGCCAAGCTAATGGTGGGAGAACCCACCACAAGAACAGAAATAACTACAGTGGTAAACAATAATGGTCTGATTGAAACCAAGTTTGATACAAATTCTGATCCAGTTCCTCCAAGCTTTAAGGATATTTCCTCCACTTTGGAAATCAAGACCATCGGTGGTTTCTCCGACATCGGGATGGTCAACGGCAAAACGAATGGAGAGATGCACAAAGACAAGCGAGCTTCCAAGTCCCCTTTCACTTGCTCCAAAATGAATGACATTAGCAAGGATTGCGGTACATCCAATAAAGACCTAATCAAAGCGTGTTGAAGACATTTGACGAAGAAAAGGAAGGAAAGCGAAAACGCCTTCGACATCTTTATGATCCATGCTCATCCCATCTCAAATCATCACATCACACCACATAAACTTCCCCCTCATCTGCATAATAATAAACAACGCGTCACATCATCAAAGTCATCCCATCAACAACGTCAACATGATCTTGACAAGACAGCTTTCTTTCTCCCATCCAAATTTTTTTGATGAACTCCTCAACAAAGTCAAAGACTCATCTCAACAAACAATGTTGACTTTTTTGTGAAGCCAACATGTTTATTTATTTTTTACATGGTTGAGCATAATAGACGAAGTGCAGTAGTCGTAACTCATGTGGGGGACCCATTGTTCCTGGTTCCCCCTGTCATTATCCAAAGCTATGGCTAAAGAAGGAAAGTGAAAGTTTTTTTTATTCATCATTTCTGAATTTGAGATTAGCTTCATTACAGAATAATGACTGGTTTTTACAGGTTGGGGGAGATTAGAGTGAGCCAATATGTAATTTGAAAATGGATTCATTCATGATGATGATGTTGAAGACTTATGCATTTTTCCTTTGAAAGATCATCATCGTTAAAAACGTGTAATGAACCTGACGGCGATATGGTGGCGGCGGCATTTGGACAACAATATTTGGGGATTAATGCATGTACTTAACTGACTTATTATGAGGCCTGTACAAAATTTTTGGACTTTTAAAATGTCAGTATTTCACTAGTGTAAATAAGTGTAAGTGTAGCAGAGCAGCGTTATCATCGACAATCGACATCTGTTCATCTCTAAAATTACCCCCATATCATAATATCATCAGGATAATGATGGTGATAGTTTAAACAGGCGTGTGCTTACTTACTACGTAACGAAAAGCGATGTGGATTTGAGCACTTGAAATGAACACAATTTTTTTGTGTAATGAAATGGAGTGAAGTAAGCGTCGGCAGTGGAAATGCGAAAGTATTTACTGAAATGAACGCCAACAAAACCAACCACCACCACACCACCAACGCAGATATTTTTGAACAGAGTTCCTTCACATTTCCTTCCTCTCAATTTTCCTGCATTTTTTTTTTTGTTCTGGGGATCACCACCACACACATAGCCATATTTAAACTTATGTAAATCCATGCGTAATGCGTACCATATGTATGGATGAACGCAAAACTATGCGTGAACAAAGTAATTTACATGAAGAAACATCCACTTTTTAATTTAGTTTACATTTTAGAATTTAACCAAGCCAGATGTATATACTTTAATTGTGCATTAGCCATAAAAATGTTTTCATTAATTCTTTTAAAAAATATAGTTTTTTAAAATAGGAAACTAATCGTTAAAAAATGTTAAATTGTTAGGTATTCGCATAACTTGGCGTATTATATGAAGCATTTTAAGTGGCTAAATATGTTAGACAAAAAAGGCTACGGCTGCAAACTGTGTGTAGATAATAGATATAATGATGATAATGATTTATTTCGAGCTTCACTGAAGTTTTTTTTTATGAAAAGTGAATTATATCCAATTCCTTGCTGGAAAAGTGCCAAATTGTTCATTAAGAAGGATATGATAAATGATATGATATGACTTAAATGCTAAAGTGGATATGAAGGATGGAGATAGGGGATCGTTTAAATAATGACAAAGCCATTTTCATATTTCTAAATTAGTAACTTCCACAATTCATTTTAATGAAGTGGACCATTATAAAATAACTGCAATGAATTAATGAGATCATTAGGTTTGGCTAGTTGAGAGTAATTTTGACTTTTATTGCATGACAAATATTGTACAACGTAAATCATATCTAGGGAATTTTCTCTCTCGAAATTTTGTAAATTGAATAATTCCCGAGGCAGTAATTGTAAATTTAGGTAAATTTCGAGAACATTTATTAAAAAGATGTATAGGCGTTATGTAGTTAAATGGGCATATTAAGACGCGTCAAATAGATTTTCATTTTTTAACTACAAAACATTTTCCCATGTTAATTCTTAATTACGAATGCAATCAAAAACAAACTATAAAGTAAATAAATTAGGTAAATAAATATTATGTTAATTATCAATTAAACATTATTTGCTTAAGCTCTATTTAAGTGTGCAAATGTTACCAGCATAAATAAAAGCATCCAAGTTATATTTCAGAGAGAGAGCCAAAAAATGCATTATGTATGAATGGACGTGATTAAAAATATTCTTCGAATAAGTTTAGAATGTTTTGACTTTTGATCATCAAGTGTAGTGGTAGGGGGTAAATGTCCTGCAAAATGTCGATTTATGGGAGCTGTGAAGGAGTGAAAGACCTTTTCATTTGCAAATAAAATAATTGTCAGATATTTTCACTTAAGTAAGTTTTGCAATCCCAAGTTTACCCATGATAAATAGTGACGATCCACTGTCAACGAATGAAAATAGCTAGAACGGGATAAAAATGAGAGTAAGACTGGTTTTCTTTCCACAGCCCCAACTTGGCTTTGGAATCACTATCTGCCATCATGTCATTTCATCAAAGGAGGAATCTATTCCTGATGAATCTATTTGAAAGAGCAAAAATACTGACGTGCAGAAAGTGTTTATCGAAGTCGAATTTCCTCTAACTGGTCTGGCTTGGGACTTGAACCTTTCGGAATGAGAAGGAATTCAGCTCAAGTTTCACATGGAGGAATAACAAACAGCCTATGTCAATGAGAACAAATGTCCTCTCAACAATGAAGAACAACAACAGAACCATTACAGTTCACCTGGCATGGCAATCATCCTCTCACCCAAAATGGAATGCTAATCGTGAAATACTGCTTTTGGCTTGGGAAAGATCATATCACACCTGGAAGGGAACTCTTTTGGTAAAATGGTAAGAAGGATTGCAAATAATTAAAGTCTTACATTCTAGAACCATACATTTGCTTTTTCTGATAGAAACATAATACAATAAAGCGGTTGTTCATCCTTCCTCATACCTAACATTCTCATGATGAATGAGCCGACATTAAGATTGCCAGGTTTATCCTGTGAACAAGAATTTGTCTTTATTTGAATCACATCGCATAATAAAATCGTAAGCAAATCGCACATGAATTTAGATAAGTACCGGCTACATCCATTCATGGCAACTTTATCAATATTATCCTTTCATCCCCTTTCTTCCAACAATATAATATAATCATAATTAGGTTTGGCATTTTTTCCATTCTCAATATTTGCTTATCTCCTTCCCAGCATCCCAGCCCCTTGTTCTTATGGGCAAAATTATTATGAATGGAATGGATTTTTAAAGGAATAAAATGTGAGTGCTTTAGATTAGATCAGACACGATCTCATTTTTCCACATCTGCATAGTTGCACATGAAAGTGCATGTAATTCTGATCATATCATAATCGCTGCAGCGTTATGCAGCTTCACCAGCCACACCACACAGCCTTCATCAGTTACGACTACGCTGACCAGACGTACTGTTTTCGGCAGTACTGTACTACTTTCGGGAGACGGTTACTACACAAAGTAGTACA
>JAQIXQ010000996.1:0-18411 GCA_034700485.1 Pseudosinella alba
ATTTGACAATGACTGTTTCTACCTTTACATGTGTAGGCTTGAAGTGCTACCAATGTGACGATACGGGTAGGTTTCTCCCCAACAAGTGCTATAAACCGAAAGCTGTAATGTGCCCTTCATCTGAATATTGTGGAAAGTCCGTCACCACGTCCACGTTAAGGAGCGAAGAAGTCACGTTGAAAGGTTGCGTAGGATCCGCTGAAGGCAAATGTTTCAAGAGGACGTTTCATTCAGAGTGTGTGTCAGCTAAAGGGCTAAAGCAGAGTAAACAGCTATATGAACTATTGGGAATTTGTGAGAAGGCACGGAGCCAACGGAGGCAGGAAGAAGACCAGCTTGAATTCATTGAATGCTTGTGTAAGTCGGATCTCTGCAATACTGGCAGCTCTGGTGGACATTCAACATCCGTCATCATATTCGCCATCCTGACCCTCGCATTCTACAACTGGATCTAGGACTCTTCTAGAATGACGATGATATGTAACCGACCGGCTCCCCCATTCCCCACTATCCCCACTGGATGATTGTTCACTTAAATACTCTATCTAAATTGTTTCACATTTTTAAAAGCATATTGATGCATATTTATTCCAATGAAAGTCTGTATGCATTTTAAAATTGTAATTATCATCAGCATGTCAAAATCAAATAAAAAACAAGAATGAAATAAAATTACCTTTTGTAATTAGAACACAATACAACAGCTCAGTTATACACACTTTTGTCTGACTACTTATTAGGCAAAACAGAAAACCAAGGGAAATGACATTATGGTCATTGCTGCAATTTTTATGCTCAATTTTACCAAACAAAACATGCAGACATGTCCAGGGATGCGTTTTAGGATGGACAAATGTTCATTTTCATTATTCCAGGCAAAATGTTCCTTTGCAGTATTTACACCAGGCAAAAAAAACTTATTATGTTATCAAATATCAGATCATATTTGGATTCATAAGAAGCGAATGAACATTTAGAGAGAAAAAAACTGACTTTCTGATGAGCATAATGGAGTGCTGCAACTTGTTTCAGTAGATAATATGTTAATTCATAATCACAAAGCGACATTCATGTTAAAGAGCTTCATTTCAACATCAGCAACTACACAGTATATATAGGTAATCATCTCCAAGAAAAAAATTCGCCCATACTAAGTCCCATGCAAACTTTGGGTCATGTAGTGGTGGTGATGGTGGATTTTTTAAAATCCATAATTAAAAATTTTCTTAACTAGAAAATTAATTTGGGAAAAAGTTCGTTTTTTTCTCCAATGTGCTGGGCTGCCCAACAGCCAAAGATAACTGGAGGAAGCTACCAAGTCAACTCTCGAGGTGATCTATCCTGTCCGGTGATTTTGACTGGACTGGAGTGATAGGGGTACCATCCGATCCACCTGGACCGTTTGGAACTTCCCCCATTATCATCATGATGCCATCCCTGCTCAAAATCCGGAGGCTTCGTATGCAGCTACTTGTGGGTCTGCTGTTGGTGCTTGGGACATTACCGGAACCGAGTGAAGGTACTTGAATTGATGAATTGGCATGTGAATATGATTCATGCTAAAAAATGCAATTTTCTTTCAATGGCTATAACGAGTGTTTATACCTTTACATTTGTAGGTTTGAAGTGCTACCAATGTGCTGATTCGGGTAAAACTGCTGCCAGCCCTTGTTCCGGCATGAAACCGGAAAAAGTAATTTGCCCTTCCGGAGCAGATTCTTGTTTCAAAACGAAAGGCCCGACCCGATCGACCAAATTGTGCAGCAGGAACGGGGAATGTGTGAAGAAGGCGTTTGGTTCATCAGGTTGTAAGACAGCTACCACAAAGGCAAAGGCTGACTTCATAAACCGGACACTACATGATTGTAAGGTGTTGTTGGCAGTAGTTGGAGTGGCACCAAGGATGCAAGAAGACGATAATGGTTCAGTATCGGCATGCGTGTGTGATTCGGATTACTGCAATACTGGCAGCTCTGGTGGACATTCACCATCCGTCATCATATTCGCCATCCTGAAACTCCTCGCATTCTACAACTAGATCTAGGACTCTTCTAGAACTAACCGGCTCCCATTACCCACTGGACTGTCTACTTAAATACTCCTTATAAATTGTTTCACATTTTTAAAGCATATTGATGCAATTTATTATAATGATTGTCTGCAGGCTTTTTAAATATACTTACGATTAGTAATTATTATCAGCATGCCAAAATCATGTTCATTTTCATTATTCCAGACAAAATGTTCCCTTGCAATATTTATACCAGGCAAAAAACCTATTATGTTATCAAATATCAGATCATATTTGGATTCAAGATGATCTTACCTAATCATTCTCATTTTCCAAAGACCAGAAAAAATTGCAAAAACAAAATTAATTTCAGCCATGCATGATCTGGGTAAATATTTTACAAGTTGTTTATTTCATATATGGCCAATTTATCTCCTTGATAAAATGCATGCATTACGTCAATAATCTGCCATGATCTGATCTGATCTGATGGAGATTCACGTGTGGAATGTAAAAATTATAATCATATCACGTATCGGGGATCAGATCAGGAAGGAGCCATTTAAGCCCGAACAAAAAACTCAATTATATTAGCATTATCATCCCGTACGAGGGGCATTCTGAGGCAGGTTTACATTAACAAAATCGACAAAATCGATAAAGTCAAATTAAAACGCAAACTTTCGGACGTTTTTTTATAACCTTCCATAAAACAACTTGACATGGTGGCTATGTGCCTGTCGGAATGTGCGAATTTTTTTCTGTACAGGAGCCGATGAGAGAGGATATCTGATGGCGCTAACAAGGCAAAGGCAATCCCATTCCACTCAAGAAGGGTTTTATAAGTTAAGTAAAGAATGTGTGGTGATAACTGGTTGGGGAGAGACATGAAATCCGATGAAGATGATGATACGATATGGATATATGGATGTGTACACACATCCCATGCATTTCTATTAGCAAGAGGCTTGCCAAGAAATGACACGAAACAATGTCATGTCATGTTTATTTTTCAGGTGGCATCAGTGGCATGGCATGGCATGGCATTCCAATTGCGTGCCTAAAAAGCAGGAGAGGCTCCTCCAACCAAAAACCATAGCCATGCACGACTTGTGCAATATGACTTCTGGACAGAGACAGAAAAAATTGAAGCTGTAGCTGCGAGGCGAGGTGAGACCCAAACCGCGACCACGACTGCGACTCCCCACCGGCCCACTGTGAAAATTGGCAATATGGGAGCCAAATATTATCCCGGATTAGTTTCAATCGATGAAGTCGGAGGGGATATGGGAAACGGCACATATTTGAACAAACTCGGGATGGATATTAACTTTTAGCCAGCCCAACCCACATGGACAGGGACATATTTTCTGTGACATGGGCCAGCTCTCGATTCTTGCTACTTAAGTCACTAGTTAAATGTCAGAGAATTCTTAGCGGTCCCCCTCTGACATGACAGTAATTCCTAATAAAAAATAAGAAATAGGATGGGTATCAGGATCAGAATGAAGATGATGAAGAGATGGGATGATGTTGCGTATTTCCTTTCAGAATGGACATCGAATATCAACCATGTCATACCATCATAATTCCTGTCCTCATCCCCTCATCATATCATCATCAAAGAATTTTTTTCTCGTGGTGGTCCAGAATGAGGAGCGACCCATGTAATAAAATGTCTCGTAGACTGTTTCTTCTTCCATATTTTACATAAATTTGGGAACAAGTATCATCTCATATCATATAAGAAGAGTCTCTTTTCAAGAGAGATATAGACATAGACGAAGTTTTGTCAAGTTTTAGCTTGTTGGCAAAAGGCTTGAGTTGTAAAAGCTCTCATGTCATCTCATCTCATGCTCTGAAATGCGTGTCTTTTGTGTTCTCTCTGGCTCCGGCAAGGAAAAGAGCAGGAGCAACAAGCATTTTTATAACATGAGAGGTTTTTATAGTGTTTGTGGGTGATCTCATCTTTGTCATTATCAACAAGGGAGAGAGTAACCCAGTCATAGTCATGATTGCAAAGTAATCAAGAAAAATAGTTTTTTTCTCTGGGATGGATTGGATGTTGTTGTATGGATGGGGAGAGTGTGTGCATGGACCCAAGTGGAGTGGATTGATGTTTACTTTTGGGCTTAACAACTTTTTTCCAATATCATTGTGAGCTTAAATACAAAGTATACATGATATTGATGATAATAATAATTTCATATCATATCATATCAGACTCAACAACTCCAATCTCATCTTTTTATAGTGGCAAGAGCAAAATAAATGAGGGGATCATGATGAGGACGAGGACCAGGCTTGAGGTGACTCTTGTTTTAATAATCAGTCTATATCAGTATTGCACAGAGATATTGCAAGTTTTTTTTAAGGTATGGATGGATGAAAATAAAATGGAGTTTTTAGGTGGAGGCGGGGTTCTATTCTATCATGCTAATTATGTGCAATTCCAGTTTTTCCTAGAACAGTTGGAAACCAAAATTGAATGGGGTCGTCGTAAAGGGTTTATGGTTTAAAATAAAATACATTCCTTTTTTGCTTGGCTCGACGAATGGAATGATTCAGATTTCAAAGTGAATGAAATAAGTAATACGATCATGATAATTATGACAACTCCATGTCCAAATTGCGCTTCTTGCTGGTTCTCAGTGTTAATTAGCCTAATAATTCTAAATAATCCTTCACTTCGCTCTAATTTGCGAGCAGCCAAGCCACTACAAAAGAGTTGGTTGGGGCTCTTTAAAAGTGTATGGATGGCTGTTATTAAAGTCTTTTCTTCCTATTCACATGGTTAGGGACAAGACGAAAAGAATTATTTATAATTATTGTGCTGACTCGCTGACTGAGTAGTAACTAGGAAAAAAAATCTGAGACAATGCTTCCATGTTTGAGCGATGAACTTGAACCAGACCAGGTTGAATAAAATAGTTCATGTTGACAGTTACACTTAAGTTTTAAGCTTCTCCGAAATATTATTTGCATAGAAGAATGGAACTCATTATGAAAGGAGCAATCAGTGAATGAAACAATGGAAAGAATTTTTTTTTTCTTTCGTGGAAAAATGCAATTTATGCAAACTACTCGCTCCAATCTATATCATTCATGATGCGATGATGCGAGTTTGTGATTCTAAGCAATTGCAATAAAAGTTGAATGAAAATGTGATCAAGATCAAATAGCATTTTTTTTACCTGTTGTTTGCCCAAGACTGAAGGAGTTGAAGGTGTTTGTAAGTAGCTTTAAAGATTACCTATGTATTGTTCTCAATGGGCATATTATGGAATGGAGTGAGTGACAAAGACAAACTGCAGACGGTGAATGAGCTTGCTCTGTTCACTGTTTCACGGTTGTGTTCCTCTCCAAGAGAGTTGATTTTGCATTTTATAGCAAAGGGTAAATAGTGAGTGTGCGGTTTAGTGACTTCACTTGATTGTCTCAAAGTTGATTCGGCTTATATTATATTCCTTAGGTTAACGAGTGAAGATGAAGAACTATAAAACAAACACTTCAGAGCAAACAATTTACAAACACCTTCACCGATATTGAAAGTCAATGCTGAAAATCGAACGGACCTGCAAACTGCAATATCTTCATAGATGTCAAGCTAATTTGAAGAGAAAAATCGAATACCGGCGTTTTATTTTGAATATTGTCAGAGAAATGTCTTTTTCCAATTTTGCTGATTTACACCTTGCACTGAAGTTCCACATTAAACTTAACACTCTGATTCATCTTGTGTCATTCCAGATCCAGGGGCTATTTGAAAACTTCAAATCCGGATATGAAATTTTTTATGATTTCACAAACACACAATCAATGACAGGTTCAAGGATGCAATTAATCAATCATTTACCGGCTTCATCACAATATTTAGTACGATACTATTCCTCCATCCATATAAAACATATTCCCATATCCCATTTGCTCCAAATAAAAACTGTTGACAATTGTTGCATGTTGATTGGGGAATATAATAAAGTTCACAAAGAATGGGACAAGTTCCACAGAAACAACTTACATAGCTTTATACGAACTTATTCACATCAACTCCTCAACATTATCCTCTTATCACATCCCACGAATGACAGTCTTATTCTCCTTAGGCTTATCTTCCCCCAAACCAAACCATAACAGAACATAACCAAGCAATATCTTTATTTTGACTACTTCCGATAAGACAATAGTTAAATGTTTACCACCTTGTAATTTTCCTATTAGGTAAATGGAGATATATGAAGTGGTTTAGTGATAACAATTATGATGCAGGAACATGAAAATATATTATCAGCTCTTAAATGAAATTCCACATTTCATTAACAAAAGCTGCTCACTCTCAACTCAACTCTCAACTCAAAGCCAAACTGCTTGAGACTCAAACCAAGTAAAGTCCTGGACTGGACTGATAGAGATTGTGAGGAAACGCTTGAACCAAGAAGCGGCTCACACATTCAGTCAGAGAGTCGAACTTGGCTTGGCTGAGGATGATAATCATGCCATGTTATGGCATGGCATTGCGTGGCTTGGCTTTGGTGTGATGTTAGAACGGTGCCGTGTGCCATCAGCGAAATACGCTTTGGATTTTTTGGCTATATGTTATGGCTTGGTTTTGGTTATGAATGTTGTTACGTCTTCCCTGAACCCAAACTAAAACTCATATAAAAATAGTCCGAGTTGGCAAAAAGGAAAAGTGGGATATAGTTGCTGTTGCCGTGTCCTTTCTGTAAAGTTATATTCGTATGAAAATAGAGGAACACATGGCTTGAGCGTCATCCTCATGTACAATTCCTCCACTGAATAGAGAAGAACTCACTCTCAAGTTTCTTGAGAAAGAGGACTGACTGTTGCTTTGCAACTTCATAAGTTGATTTGATGGAGGGGGAACTCAGCTCACAACCGAAACGGGGGAGAGAGGAAAGTGTTTTGCAGGTTTAGATTTCAATCCATTTGAATTCCACCAGTCTATATAAGAACATATCCGTGCTTATGTAGTCAAGATCAAGAAAGAGATGAGAATTAATGTATCTATCCATATCACCTTCCTCTTCCTTCCCATTTCGCTTTTAACTTTTTGGAGATTTCTTGGTCTCTTGTTTTCCTTTCCCTTTTCAAAAATAAGATCTCTCTCACTCGTTCTGCTTGTTCCTCTTTTTCTTTCTTTCTTTTTTTTTTAAGAAACTCAATTTCGCAAATATACTTAATGTTAGCTTATGCATATGCTATTGGTAGAATGGAATTGCGTAATAATGGAAGGGATGCATATTCTCATGATATGTTCATGAGCTGAAAGAGGGGGAAATGGAGTAATATTTTTTTCTGGCATCAAGCATGATCAAGTTGGAGTTGGCTTTTCAAAAGAAGGAGAAAAAAACTTTTGTACTTGAACGAAATAAAAAATTTGCAAATCTGTTGGAGAAGCGATATGCGATATGGGATGGGATGGAAATGGAAGTTTTTAGTTTTTAAGTGAACCCAATCCCAATCTGATTTTGATCTTTGAGCTTCCATATTCAAATCCAACTCCAACTCGGGAGAGTTTCTCACGTTTCCCATTTTTAGATTATGGGATATTTTTTTTGTCCTCTTTCCATTCTTTTTGGGACTATACATGGGCGGGGTGGGTGTGTGGGGCTTTGTTCATTTTTTTTGTCTCGGTAGCAGCGTCCCGTTCTTTGAAGGAAGAGGGGAAAGGAGCAAACGATGAGTTTGTGACTTTGGATCTGATGATTTCATCTCTGCATGAATATTGAAATAGGCTTACCGGGTTCCATATAGGCGCTTCACGAAAATTGCCATTTTCACTCCCGGGCTGCCCAGGCCAGTGATTCCGCTTGTCGCAATTCATTGTTTAAATGGGAAATGCTACACATGAGATCAAATGTAAGCAGGGATGGAGCATGGAGACTGGAGACAAAGATTGAGTTGTAGTCAGGCGGAGCAAATGCGTCTTTGTAAAAGAGAAAGTTGTTTGTGTATTGTGCTCCAGCACTAGATATTTCTCTAAAGTTAGTTCCCTTTGATATATCTGTACTTACGTAACAATATGTAAAGGGCGAAGGTTTTCAGATTTCAGCACGTTCCATTCTCACTTCCAGTTCCACGTTTGAGTTGGGGAAGGGGAAGACCCAGGCCTGGTCCAAGGAGATAATCAGAGTTGTCACATGAAGTGAAACAGCAGCTCATTTCCTAAGTTTTCTCAACTTTCATTCCAATCCCATCCCACTACATAGATAATACGTATATTTCACTTTTGGAAAGTTTTATCATTTGTCTAAAAAGTACATTTGGGCTTGGAAATAAATGTCTACTGTTTACCTATTCATGAACAATGTTATATTACGGGGCTGTTCCGGCACTGGTGAGCTGATTTTGATTATAATGGTAATGATGACTAGATCTCAAAATTCTAAACTTTAAACCAAACGGGGGCAACGGAGGATCTGGCTGAAATAACAATTTTTGGAAAATATTTATTTTGGGGAAAGGCAATGGAGTGCAGCTATATTTTAGCCATTTCATGCATGATGATAACGGCTTTTTGGAGCAAATGTGTCTAATCTTAACTAAACTAAGGTCAAAGGTTATAAATGGACTTCCGACTTTCATGATTTAGTTCACGAAACAATGGAATTGGGTTTTTCATTTGCTATTTTGACTCGTGACTTGAACTCTTCAAAGAATGGCATGGTGGCTTGGCTTCGACTTGACTTTCTTCAGTCTGGCTCTGACGTATTGGAAAGCTTCCTCGTACCGTGACAGGTCACATAGACATCCAAAAGACATTTTTGTAGACTTAAGAGACAACATGAACATGCTACACATAAACCAATAGACAAGACATCGACGAAGCAAGTGAGGTGGTGACATCGGACCTTGATTATCTACATGTTGTGGTCTGGTCATGCAATCTTCCTCTTCCTGGAACTCTGCTGAATTCTGGCTGAAATGAGAACTTCCTTTGAAGTGGAGCTGGCTGGTATGGATTGGTATGGTGGGATCTCAAAGGAGCTCAATTGCTCAAGCCCAGCAGTTTTTGCCTTTTCCCTACATCAGAGCTTTGGCTATAATAAGCCTGATAATTTAGGGAAAGGCTGCTAATAGCAAAGTTTTGATTATCTTTGTAAACATGGATGGGCTAAATTCTAAAATGATTTGCATGTTTTGTCCAGTCATGATGATAATAGGATGATTGCTGGCCATATCAGGCCTCGGACTTCCGAGTCCAGTCCAGTAATGAATTATGTATATATTTTTTTTTGCTGGAGCACAAATGTGCTTTCATTGTCAGTGACTTTTCCATTCCAAGCGAAAGAGACATTTACGAGGGATATGCACGTTATCAATTAAGCCGGTTGCCCTTCATTTTCCACTCTAATCAAATATGAAGACAACATCACCATCACCATCCATAATCAAAAAATAACTTGGGGATTTGGTGAAAGTTCCAGAATGGCAGAGGCCAGACAGAATTCCCAATTCCTGGACAAGTCGACAGGATAAAACTACCAATTTCCCAGAGTTGACTATCAAATATGCAAACGTTACGTTGGCCAAAGGGATATTACGATTACATTTTATTTTATGAGCTTCGCAAGAAACTGCTGACCAGTCGAAGTTGCAGAGAAGAGAGCTAGTGAATAGGCAAATGGCATTTTTGTGACTATAATGCAGTATATTATTTAGGAAGGTCAGCATAAAGAATGGATAATTTGACTTTGACTGTCACTTTTGTTGTTGGCTGGTAGTATGGTGGAGGCATTTTAATTATTATTATTATACTTCCTTCTCCAAATCTATAATAATATGACATTTCACTTTGACTTGACTAACAAACACATTTAAATAAGGTTATTCGATGACTTAAATTAAATACGGGAAGATGGCTTAATTACCGTATTCCCTTTTGCACTATCAGCAATGATAATGACTTCCTCGAAACCTTGATATGACAGCCTACATACATATTTGATATATGACAACAGTTACTTAATTCAGTCTAAACATTAAATATGCAAACGCATGTCTAACTATGTCTCGCATGTCTAAATCTATACCTATCATAGTCCAAGTCTACGTAAGCTGAAATCGTGACTAGGGCTGCTCCTCCGGTGGCACCACGTAACAAAGATAATTTATGTATTTAAATAACTTTTAAGTAAATTGTAACATTTAGCAAATAATTTGTAGTGACATGGCATGTGAATAAACGAATGGATGGAATTTGTAACGGAATTATCGTAACATTAATGGGTAAAAAATGAATCCATGAAAATTAAATCATAATTAAACAATTAAATTTATTCGCATCGGGTCAAACAATTATTTGAAATTAGACTTCCAATTACCTTTCGAACTTAAACACTTAACGGACACGGAAACTTTTTTCGATGGGCGGCCAAGCATTTCGGTGTACAAAATACATTCTGATTATATTCGAATGGGACCTTCCCAGTGATGTCGGCAGCACAATCGAAGCATCGGACGAGGACTGGGGCCTGCTCAGCATTCTTTTTACAGTTGGCCAATATCCTCTGCTCTGCTGCTAAGGCCCTCTAAAATATCAAGCAACCCATTTGTTAGATCATGGTATAATTACAATTACTTTAGACATTGATATGAAATGGATGATTAGCAATTAATTACCTTTTCCCTATCTGACAAACTCAAGAATCGTCTCTGTTCTTCCGTTTCCTTCTCCTTTTCCATTCGTTCCGACTTCTTCTGTTTTTCCTTCTCCCGTTTCAATTTATTCAAAAGTTTCTTCTTCTCTGCTCTTTCCTTCTCCATTTCCTCGGATAATGGTGGAGGAACTTGGGCCTATATACAAATGTACCAAACAAAGACATCACTAATCTCTCGCAAAATATTTTTTTTAATTTAAAATTTAAAAAGTCAAAGGAAATCCAAATCAATCAAAAAATCAAATCAAGGAAATTCACCTTTTTGTAATCATATTTTTCAGGATACTGACCCATAAACCGACGGAATGTATCTCTGCATTCGCGAGTATCCGCATAATTATATGGGTATTTCCCAGCTTTATCCCGGGTAGTAGGATCACATCCAATCTCAAGCAGAAACCTAAAGTAAACCATATTAAATTATTGTTTCAATTGCACTATATTTTAGAACATTAGAACTGTATTTAAGACGTGTATAATTAAATATTAACTCTTCTTACCACACAATGTCCACATGATTTTGTTTAGCTGCCGTATGTAGCAATGTCAATCCCTCTGCTGAAACAGGAGCATTCAAATCTAACGGCTCGATGCTCTCCTTCCCAGTTTGATATGCATTCTTAACCAAATCCAGCTCCCCTTTTAATACATGGGCACTTATTTCAGCTAGCGGACCTTCCAAAACAAAACTTGGTTGGGATTTCACTTTCTTATTTTTCTTTTTAGGACTCCGATTCTCTTTCTTCTGATCGTCATTGATGCTGTCGCCATATTCCTAGAATTTAAAAACAGTAAAATACTGTTCATTAAAAATAAATTCCACAAAATTTATTTAATTATGTAGCTATCCCAAAATGGCTATATTAATTTAGTTAATTATTTTTACCTTCAAATCATTAAAGTCTACGATGTGATCAACTAATTCCAATTCGGATCGGGTATTGTCAGTTTCATCCTCCTCCGAGGAGGATGGCATATCGAAGGTATCCTCTTTCCTTTTTGGTGATCTCGATTTGGCACGATCCACAGGCTTTTTGGTTTTACTGGGACTGGTGGAAGCAGGTCGGCGATTCTTTCTAAGGTGGGAGTGGCCGGCTTGGAAAGCTTCCGAGGATTCTGTAATTACGCAAAAAGACAAAATTAATTAATTAAATATTTAATTTGCACAGATCGCAAACAATCAGTAAAGGATATGAATATGATATAGTCGGATTTTATGTTAAAGCTAACCATAAACGTGAATAGTCGTTAGAAGACTATGCACCCGTTTCACTTCATTAAAGGTTGGACGTTGTGTGGGGAATGGGATCGTTTTCAAATTATTGCTTTTCCGGTTCAAAGGGGGATTCTTTCCACTGAAGAGGATGTTAGCGTTGGAACTGACGGCACGTTGGAATATAAAATCGGATTTGGTGATATCGTTCTTCCAGGAATCCAGCAGTTCTTGGACGTGCTGGAAAAATAAAAATAAACTGATTATTTACTTATTCTTACTTTTCACATATGCATATTGTGAAGTGAATACATTTAATCAAGTTATCTATTCAATTTCAGCCAAGGTACCTGTGAAAATGACTGTTCATTATATCTTCTAAGACTGGCTCCAGCCGACTTGGGATGGGAGCCTGCCCCACTTTTAGCATCTCTACTTCCTTGAGATCCCCCTTGTTTGGCACGAACCGTGTAGCTGTGAAATGTTTTGTGATGTGTGCAGGAATTTCCTATTATAAAAAAATTTAACCAAGATATTTTAATTATTTCAAAATCTTTTAATCAAATCAACAAATCAATGAGATAAAACTTTTAAATATTATTATGTAACATCCTCACCATCAAAAACCGCAGCAGCAAAATGACCTCCACTAACCATTATAATTGTAATTTTCAAAGGCTGATCAATCATCTTGGCTAAATCCGAAGGCTGAGTGACTCGAGCATCCCCCTCTTCCTGCAATTGCATATAATTCAATTTAAATACAAATAATTGACCATAATTAATACGAGAAGTAACAATTAAATCCTAATCATCCTGGGAAATTACCTGCCGTTCCGAACCCGGCGGCAACAATATTGCTTTGTAGCAACTGATGATATGCCCCTCATCATTTTTGAAATGGAGCTTGGGGGAATTCTCCAGTTTCTGGGCGTTGGATAATTTGGAGGGATCCTTGCTCGGGGACTTCGGGGTCTGGATGTTGACCAATTTGTCCATTAAACGGTTTTGCTTTTCGCCCACCCGGTCGTCCCCTTCATCGTCGGAGCCGTCAATACTGGAGAGGTCATCTGCACCAAATACAAAGTTTACATTTAAACTAATTATGATTACACACTTTACGCGTTGTCTATTTAAAATTTAAATTCAAGTTACTCACCAATCATGTCATCAAAGGCATCCTCCACAACCGGGGTCCTTCCCTGGAGCTTCCTCTTCAAGTTATACCGATGCCAATCCAGGGTGTAGTGGAGCCGCTGCTCCCAGATGTCCGTGAAGGCGACCTTACAGCTCCCACAAAGGACCCCCTTGGCACCCTTATCATCAGCCTCCTTATCACTGCTTGGCGTCACCTTGGACTCGTCCACCGGAAGGTCCTCCAGTTCATCATCATCTTCATCACTTAATTCACTTTCGCTCTCCTCGAAATCCAAACTGATCGAGTTGGATTTGTCCTTATCCTTTTCCTCCAACACCTCCACCCCCTCCTTCACTTCAACAGCGGGGGTGACCTCCTCCTCCGCAGTTGCCTCCAACAGGAATGGGGTGAGCCCCCCTCCAAAAATCTTCTTCAGCTCCGTTTTCGAAGAAGGTTCGAAAAGGAGGTAGCGCTTCCGACCCTGGATGCTCTTGGCTTTGGAGAGCTTCCCCTTGACCTTCTTGGGGGACTGCTGTTTGGGATCCTTGGGGCTGTCCATCTTTTACACAATTAAAATTAACGATAATTAACTGACTAGTTAAAAAACTCACAGTTAGCGAGGAGCTTTAAAATGATATGATCAGATGAGATGTCTTAAGCACAATCACATGTGAAGTGCATTTACGCAGGTGTTTCCCCTCTCATGTTTTTCAAGTTCAAGGAATAAGCCACTTTTGACGATGTTGAACGATTCAGTCCAGTTTGGGAACGAAAAAGCAAGATTGGCGCCGGAGTCATCCTACCCCAGCCATGAGTGATATGGCCTTTGTTCAGAATTGAGAATGCAGATGAGAAAGAAGATGCGGATGGAATGGAATATGAATAGTTCTTCGGGTTTGGTCTTTTTTTTATGCGGAATGCGGATGAAAAGAGAAAGTGAAAGTCAAGAGGAGAGAGAATCCTGGAGAGGAATGAATGAAACTGTTCCGGTTCTTCGGGACTTTCACTTTCGTCGTTATTAGGTAGAGGGCATGTGATGGGAAGGCTATGTAGTAATATGTGATAAATATAATAAAAAGATGCATAAAAGCAGAGGAGATATTTTTTTAAATTTGTTGTGGGATGAAATGATGAAATATGAAATGTTTTTTTAGGTAATTACAATTTGAGAAAGTTCAGTTCAATTCAAGTCAAATAATTATTCATTCACATTGTCAGATTTTTTAATTTTGTGATATACTGAAGATATGGAGACACCTGTGAATTTTTATTTGCCCAATTGCTGTTTAAATCTAATATCGACGTTCCAGTTAATTTTTTAGTGTGCATATGTTCATGTTCAAGATGTGAAGGTTAGATTCGGCTAGACGAATAATAGCCGGGAATAAAATGAAGATGGGATGTAATTAATTATGTTTGTGAAAGTTCCGTTAAATTAGTTCAATTTAACTCAAATAACCGAGCGTGTACTATGTGTTTTGAGAGTTTTGCATAAGGAACTCTTTGCATTATTGTAGAATGGGAAACCAGACCAAGTGATTAGTAAAACTTTAAGGCGTCGTTTGAATCCATTATCGACGTTTCAGCTATGTACGGTCATATTTGTATGTGTTTTGTGATGAAGATGCATAAAAGCAGAGGAAATGTCTTAATCTGTTGGACTCGGGGTGGGGTGAAATGTTTTCAAGTAATTACAATTGAGAAGGTTCCGTTCAATTCAACCAAGAATAGTCATGCATAGGTTATAGGTATACATATGCATTGTCATATTTTTCATTTTAGAAGAATATTAGACACGGAGCACCTACGAATTTTTATTACTCCAATTGATGCTTAAATTTATTACCAACTTTTTAGTTATTTAAAAAAAATATGTATATGTTTAAAATACGAAATTTAGATACATATGAGTAGTCAGGAATGAGATGAGGTTGAGGTGGACGTGTTTAAATAATTATCTTTATGAAAATTCCGTTCTATTAGTTCAGTTCAACTTAGTACATCTGTGTTATATGTATTTGAGACTTGCGTGATCGAATCTTCTATATGGAAAAGTTTAGACTTCACAAAACAAACCACCTTATGGTTATTAAAACCTCAAAGACCCATTTGAAACTAATATTGGCGTTTAAGTATAAAATGTCATATTTGATATCGACATGAGTCGATAAGTTGAATCGATTCATTTCAACGCAATAAAATTAATTCCTACCAATCAATTGACCTATTTGTAGCTATAATTTACGCTGGTAAAACCCATTACCGATGTATTATTTATAAATATATTTTGTAAAATAAAGTTATTTTAAATTATTGCCTTCGAATTACCAATCTATTTAAATATAATTGTGATGAACTTTAATACTTCGAAAGTAATTTCTGTATCCTTCATTAATAATTCAAAAGAATACATTAGTGGAAACTTACAAACGGGGCACTGGGGCACATCATGCTGCAAACATTTCATCGCGAGAAATACATTCATTCACTCACTTTTACCATTACGAACAATCCATTCCCATAACCCATAGAGGAAATAGAAATGTTTTTATTTAATGAGGAAGTTCCGATCAATTAAAATCAAATAATTTGTGCTTAAATATTCATTCAGAAATTTTTGATTTACGGAATTATTGAAACTGAAATACCTATGTGTTGCTTATACTGAAATTTCCAGTTTAAATTCATTATCGACGTCTCAGCAAATTTATTTTAATATCAATTTTTCATGTTCAATATGTGAAAGATAGATATAGACGAATAGTAATGAAATGAGGATGGGGTGATGTAATTAATTAATCATCTTGGTGAAAGTTACGTTCGACTAGTTTAATTCAAATCAAGTAACTATGTATCTACCTTCGGGGACATGCGTGATACGAATTTTTGCGACTTTGCATGATTGAAGCTTTGCTTGTTGTACAGCTTGGCACGCAAATTGTACCTATTGATTCTTAAATTCTTAAGACCCTATGGAATCTTATATTGACGTTTCAGTTACGAAAGGTCATATATGATATCGATATATGAATCGGTCAAATCAGACACGAAATGTTTTATGGAAAATTGCATTATGGTTTCACTTAATCAAAGTCCAATTCGTGTTTGATAATTGTGGTCTAATGATAAACGCTTATTTCGCTAAGTAAGAAAACTAATTTCATATATAACATTATTTTAATACAATGTTCCTTCGAAGTCCTAATAAGAAGACAGACCTGGCGATTTTTATTAATGGGAAAGGGTGTTAAAGTCATTGTCGACGTTCAAGTTATCTATGTTCATATGTATTTGAATCAGTAAATCTATTATTTTAACATAGTCGTCTACAGTACTGATTCAATATTTTCACTGTTATTATCCGGGCTTTGCATTTATGAGTTTTCGTAGTACAATATGTACTACGAAAATAGCTTTTGCTTCCTTCATTGATCCTTCAAAAGTATACACTAGTAGAAATTTACAGACATGTCACATTGTCACATCATGCTGTGAAAATTTCATCGGGTAACCTTTCTACATAAATAATTTCCTTAGTAAAGACATTCATTTTTCAGCTTTCACCATTACGATCGGTACGTTTCCCTTTATTCTTCCTCAATCTTTTTATTTCACTACACTATGTCCTTTTCTATTCTTAATGGGCAAAACGTGTTATACTTGCATAGTTTAAAACTAGAATAATGAAGAAATGGTTTCAAAGAAAGAATCTTGAAAGTAATTACTAATTACAATTTAAGAAAGTTCTGTTCAGTTAAAATCCAGTAATTATGCCATTGGCACCTATCTATACGACTTGTCGGATTTTTAAATTTTGCGCGCTTGCCACTGAAGCACCTTCGAATTTTTTATTTTTCCAATTCCTGCTTAAATCTATCATTGACGTTTCAGTTTATTTTTTAAATACGTATGTGTTCATGTTCAAAATGTGAAAGTTAGATTCAGCTAGACAAATAGCCAGGAATGAAATGGGGGTGGGATGTAACTAATTAATCATGTTCGTAAAATTTCAGTTCAATTAGTTAAATTCAAATTGAATAACTGACAATGAGTGCATACGTGCATAGTGCATATGCGTTATATTTGAGCCTTTTGCACGATCGAATTTCGAACTACGAAGATTACAGGACCTGTTAATTATTAAGACGCCAAGGAATCGTTTGAATCCAATATTGACGTTCCAGCTATGAAGAGTCATCGATATATGAATCAGTCAAACAGATTTATTTAAGCGCAATCAAATTATTTATTACAATATTTTCAATATGAATCCCACGGCACCAGCGACCCGGCAATTATCTAGGATATGTACAAAATGACACAAAATACTTCATAGAAATAAAATCACTAAAATTATAGTCTTCCAATTACCAATCTATTTGATTATAATTGTGATGAATGTCATTACTATACTTTGAAAATAGTTTCTTCGTGACTTTCACTTTCCGCGTTATTTAGGAGGTTATAAAGGTGCATAAAAGGACAGGGTCTATTTTAATCTGTTGGGCTTGCTGTGGCTTTGTGAGATGAAATTGAAATGTTTTAGGTAATTACAATTGAGAAAGCTCCGTTCACTTTAACTCAAATGATTATGCATAAATATATGCATTTTCAGATATTTGTTTTCCCCAATAATGTATTCGGAACACATGTGGATTTTTATTACTATAATTGCTGTTTACATCTATTAACGACGTTAACGTTATTTTGATGTGTTCATGTTCAAAATGTGAAAGTTAGATTCAGCTAGACGAATAGCCAGGAATGAAATAAGGATGGGATGTAATTAATTAATTATGTTTGTCAAATTTCCGTTCAATTAGTTAAATTTAAATCAAATAACCATGTTCATGTGATTTGAGATTTCTTCATAATCGACTATCGACTTTTCGCGTTATTGCGGCCGCAAGGGGTGGAGCATCTAGTGATTATTCAAACTTGGGGTGCCCGTTTGAATCCATTATCGACGTTTCAGCTAACGCTCACGTTTGCATCAGTAAAATATAAAGGAAATTAAATCTGTTGTTGATAATATTTGAAATGTATGCAAAAATGCATTACCGACGTTTCATTTAGTGTAGTGTATCAAAAAAAAATTGTAATTGGCAATTTTTTTAAATTATTATTACTGTGAAAATTTCATACTTTGAAATCCTTTTTTGCTTCCTCCATTGATTGTTCAAAATTATATTTAGTAGAAATTTACAAACAACCAGGATGTGGAAATATCATCAGTAAGGCCAAAAGTTGAATGCTTTCTTCTGGAATTTTTTCTTGCTACTTTCAAAGTTAAAAAATGCTTTTAATGCTCTTTTTCAAGGCCTATCCTGCACATGTTAACGTTGCCTATCCTGCCAATGCTTTTGGC
>JAQIXQ010000997.1:0-18407 GCA_034700485.1 Pseudosinella alba
GGTGATTCGAGGTTGGGGTGATTCAGGGTCGGGGTGATTCGGGGTCAGGGTGGTAAAGGATATTGGGGGGGAAGTTGATCGGGGTGCTAATGGCCGGTAAGGTCATAGTTCATATGAACAGTTTCCAAAACCATTTTGGGGCATAATAAGATTTTTTAAAGCATTTTTTCTGCTGAATGTATATAAGCCACTTAAAAGCACACGTACCCCCAAAGGATTCTCATTAAGCTAAATCCATAAGGTAAAAACTATTTAACGCCAACACATCAAATATCGTGTTGAGATATCATGGCATAAAGCGAACAATAAATTACCCAACTCTCTAAAAATGTACAAAACTGTTTAAGACTGTTGGTTTGATTTGAGTCATAAACATTTCAGCACATCTAGATAAAAAAATTCAATTTGCATTCACAAATCCATAAATTGTGGGGAATCATTTTTATGTGTAATTTGCATCATACGCTGTTTCAATAAAAGACTAATATTAACTTCGTGACCATCAAATGGGTGTTAACTGACGAAGAAACAACGGCATTACACATTTTTTATATTTTTTATGCCAGGTCAGCCCACGCACAATAAAGTTTATGAAGTCTCTCTTGAAAATATCGTTCATGTACAAATTGCTGGATTTTTATGATTATTATTTTAAATAAAAAAATTTGCATTTCATTGGTTTTCTAACAAAGCTGGGACGCAGGAAAAGGAGTAACGCTTGGATTGAATTAAAATCGTACAAATTTTATTATTTCTCCACACACAGGGTATGGCGCTGTTCATTTATGACAAGTGGATAGTTTATTCGCCAGTAATTTGCAGGACAATAACACATCATGCATCAATATATCAAGGCTGCATTCGCTGTAGGCATAGTTCTTATTAAAAAAATTGGTAATAGGCGAGTGGTGAATGTACTTATGAAAGTTCTGAAGTTTATCAGCAATCCGTTCATATGGACTCGTCATATCGTAACGGTAAATGTATAATGGAATACGTACGTTTGCAGTACTTGTTAACATTATCGCTGATTTTCATCAATTTTTAAGGGTCCGCATAAAAATGATTTGATGTCATTTACTTGTTTGAACTTTTTTTTGCCAAATGACATATCGGCCATGTTTTCTGTCATGATTTATGATACAGGCACGTGTGTCATTGATTGTATTCTGTTATTTCCTTGTCATGGCTCATGATAGATTACAATCAATTTTTATAAATACATGAAAAGGATGTTCACTTGATTGAAGGACTATAAAACGCAATAACACGGCACTTGTCATGATATGATATGATAAAACAATTTGTTATTTACGAGAGGAGGATCAATATTCTATAAATATATATATTCATTCCTTATCCCTGTCAAAAATAAAAATAAGTGCCTGCCTTGACTTTTCCCATTCGGAGAATTGAAGGCTCAGACAGAAAACACTTTTGTCTTGAAGATGTACAATTGTGATTACTGTAATAATGTCAAATTGTCAACAGGTATATGGCTTCGATTATGGATTTATGTGTGTTTATAAATAAAATACAAAGCTGTCATGTTTATTTTTATCCGATTCCAATAAATATCAATCTTATCATGAAATCGCTGAAGAGTGCCAACACGTGGACAATTATCTGCTTACACGAAGATAAGTATTATGGGAAATCAACTTGAGACGAGACTTGGTAAGAGCTATTATTGTACATAAGTGGATACAAGGCAGAGGCAGATGAACTTGCTGTGTGAGTCATTGCTAGCCCACATCATATCAAGACTATGACTTTCACTATTTCAACTCCAACCAAAAGCTAACGTAGGATTTACGAGTTGTTCGTCTGGAGTCCTAAAACTAAAACTGATTTGGTATCGTTAATTTTAATGAAGGATAAAACAATTTTATTGATGAGACAAAAAAGGAGAGTTGATTTAGTGTAAAAATATGTTATCTTGACTCCACTCAAATAATTTGCTTTTGTTTTATTTCCAGCTATGAATTGAGATGTACTCATATCTGTAGTACCACAATCACAGTTTTAACCTCTAGCCCATAGTTCTTTAAATTTTTCAATAAATTACCAACCTTGCTTAGGAAGATATGTGATAATATGTACAAAGTATTAGCGTTGAGACAAATTTGGAAATGAAACAAAAAAGCCGTCATTAAATTCTTACCCGTAGTAGTTGGCGGTTTAATATCTCTGTTGCCATTTTTAGGCCTGGCTCCTAACATTGAATTCCGTTTTTCTTTAGCAGTAAAAGCTGCTTTCTATTAAGAACCGAGTAGATACCTATATAAATATGCGAGAAAAAAAGTGAAGGGAAAAATTTACAATTAGAACACAAGCATTTTTCAGTTGTTCACTCCATTATTACTTACGGCGAAGCCATTTAGTCGCTTACATAGAAGAATGCGCCTGAGCAAACTGTATTTAGGAATATTTTTAACTCGACCCAACATTTTTGGTTGGTTTTACAATTATTATTACAGCAATTCAAATTAACATGAGGGCATCTTTATTCATTTACGTCAACGAGAAAGTTGCCTGCAAGCCCATATTTGAGTATACAAATAATATCCGGCATGGCTGAATGTGTCTGAAAGTTGGAAGGTGAAGTCCGGTTCTTTTCTTAGGCTTAGGTCAACTTTTAGTTACCGAATTATCAATTTACCTTTCTTTGCCTATGTGCCTCCTGAGTCATGTTCATGTGCCGTCTTAAAACTACAATTATTTAGATGATGATGGAACCAGTCTTGGACAGAAACAAGCGGCAGCTTGTTCCATACTCCATTCTCGTCTCCTTCCTTTCTATGGAGGTCAATCAGGTCAATGAATCTACCTATTATACTCAAGTAAAAACATTTTGCCTGGTTTGTCCCGAGTTATTAGATGACTTTCTCATTCCCATATGACTATAAATATTTCGGGGATTTGGTGGTGTTGCTGTTTCTTACTCATCGTCTCATCATCATCGTCATTAGGAGGAGGCGAGGAGAAGACTGAAGGAGTCTCGGCCTGTGTGCCGGCATGATGACTGCTCCATGCCTCGTACCTCTTACTTAGCTTACTGTTGACTTTTACATGACTTTTAGGATGACGTGCGCCATACGCCTGTCTCACCGAGGGGGATCATAGACATGACGATTCATCAAACCAAAGGGAGTAGGTTTTTGAAAAAGAACATATTGTTACTTTATTTATTTTCATTTATCATAATAGACAAATTACATAGATCAGAGTTAGGGGGAAGGCAACGTGGGGTGCTCTTGGATTCAAGTATATTGCCCAAGTAATAAAAAATATCATACTTAAGCATTTTTTTATCCATTCATATAAAAGTACATTCCTATTCCCATTTATAAATTATGGTATGAAACAATAAGTTCGACCCGAAGAAGTTCAGCAGATATTAAGTAAAATCTGGCTTTTATTGCATGTACGGGACGAGGAATAACACTGTTGCATACTTTGAATTTGATTATTCATACAATCATGAAAGTTGGGAAACTATATCATATTATATTTATATTATATTTTGAGGAGAAAAAAAATGCGTGGTTGTCAAAACTGGATCAATGTTGCATTTAGAAATGAATTATGCACTGTGTTATAAAGTTTATTGTTACGTGCTGGCATCACGGGATGCTGGGGCTGCCAAGTTTAAAAGCTAATAATTTTCTTAAAGGTTATATGAACCATATAAAACCAAAAAGATAATTTGTAAGGTTTATTCGATATTATTTAATAGATCTGAAATGAAAGCTGAGAAACTTTCATACTTATATGCTTTCTCTTCTTCGTGTTTTATGATGATGATGTAGATTATCATCATCATCAATCTATTTGATCTCCACTCTTGTTTTGCTGATATTGGATGGGTGAATATGATGATGACGAATGGAAGGCCATACATCTCCTCGTGAGCATCACCTTGTTCCACATTCCAATCCGATCTAGATATCTGAGCTGGTCTAGAAAGGCTTACAAACTCATCAACAGATCAGAGTTATGATGACTACGAAGATGATGATAACGATGATTACGTTAACAATATTTGTCTAGTCCGATAATCGTTACCATCTTCATCTTCTCTTGGCATAAAAAATCTATTGGGAGTGCAGTGCAGTATAGAAAATATGAAACAATAACATCACAAAACATGTTCATGTTTTACCAAAACTGACAGCTTAAACAAATAACGCAATAAAATCATTTTCCAATCCCCTCCAGGTCAAATATGCGAGCGAGAATTTATTAGGATCCTATCGTAAATCTTCTCCAGGAGTTTTAGATAAGCTCCCTTTGCATTTGTCCATTTTTAGAGGAGGGAATCTTCTTGGGATGGGGTTGGAGATCCCTGTTCAAATATAGTTGTTATTTTATTGATGTGCTTATCAGCATTTTTTTAATAGGTCAAGTATGAAGTGTATGCACTTTTGCTTTTATGATGCGTGGTTGAGCTATCAATGAAGTTAGTGGAGAAATAAGGTGTATTTTATGGTGTCCTTATTGGTGCTTATTAATTAACAATTAAATGCTCGACATCAGATCAGATATTGTTAGCTCAAGCTATATCTATTACAGTTTAACGATTTCTCCAATTCGAGAAACTTACAAAATAAGCTGATAAAATTCTTTGTGTTTGCGTTCTTCGGGTACGAAATGGTAGAAGTTCCATGTGAGCAATCAAACAGAGTTGATATGGGTATGTGCTATAAAATGTTCAAGTTACTTTTCTTGTTATTGAGATGATATATAATTTCAAAAGCTAAATGTAAAGCCAGGTTTTCGGATGTTGATAGTTCGTTGCACTAATGCCTACCCACCCAACGGTCCAGTCAGATTGAACGTAAGTATCGTTTCGCTTACTCTTACCGTGGAACAGAAACCAATTTCTTTTTCCAGTAGCTTGAGATTACAGTGAACTTCTTTTTGAAATGCTCGTGCTCGATCCACTTTAAAACTTCATGAAGATTTATGTTCTTGGGGGATGTGAACAATACTTGCTACATTTATTACTCAATTTGTCAGCATGTCTGAGGGAAGGAAGAAAATAAAGCACAAAACGGAGAAAATGATGATGGCGATGATGACATCTTAATTTTTACATTGATTTATGATAGTGGGTTGGGATTGTTGGGATACTGAAGCACTAGCTGTAATTTTGGAGAAAAACCTTTCGAAAGCTATTTTATTTGTTAACATATTCTTTTGCTTTATGCGCGTACGATAGTAGTTTTCACTCTCTGAAAAATTGTGCTGAAAATCAAATTGAAATATTGGAATTTGGGAGTATTCTCTTGCGTGAACAATGGTACCACGTGACCAGCAAGGCCCATCAAAATTAACTTATTCCATTGGCAAAATCGGATATCATTTCTAATTTGGAGCCTTATCATTGCTTATCTCATCAGTATCCATTGTAACATGCTTCGACTTCAGTACATTAATATCTGCATTCCGCATTGCTGGAACCGGGCAATTCTGATGCAAGTTAGGATTTTGTATGTAGCCATTTATTCAATTCAGACAAGAAGTGCCATTGAATGATTAAAAGGAGTACGTATGCACTTTAAAGACAAAGTCTGCCACAATGCCAAATAGTATTAAAGCACGGAGGAGGATGTCTTCCAAACTCAGGAACAGCCAAAAGGAAACACCGCATCCTGGCACCAAGACGCAATGGAAATATTTGAAACTTCCTCGTCTACTTTTCACACTCTTGTTTCATCCGACCTTCATTGTTGTGGCTATAATGTTAGGTCTGATGGGTCTCAAAACTTATCACTTTGTCATGACCGGGCCAAGAATCGTATGAAAATATTTTATTACTTATGAACAAATTGCTGAAGACTTATACACAGTGCAACTATATAATTACGTATGATAAAGTATATCAATCAACATATTTAAACATGTACTTTAGATGAAGGCAGCCCGAACAAAACCTTCAACATCAGTTCCTCGTCCGGTAGGAGGATTTGCGCCCTCCTCAACTATCATTTCTAAACCCCGTCCCGAAATGTTTGTTTAAAATCTTTGGAAAGATATTTAAAATTACTAAATTTCATATTCTCTTATCTAATAATTACTGGGTTTGATTACCTTCAAATTAGAGAACGTTCAAGACGAGTAAAACGAGACGATGAGTACGTCAATGTTTTGGCTTCAATCAACACCACGCGTGCCATCCCACTAACTGCTTTGGATGACATGATCATAGATGCGGATACTCCTTTACCAGCCTCCCAATGTTTAGACGAGTCGCTGGAACAACGGTTAATAGCTTATGACGACAAACAAAGAGAAACTACACCTAGGCTGAGCGAACACGGTGAAAACTGCAGTAAGCTTTGTGCTAAATAGCAAGTTAATCCTCCAATTAATTAGCCATTTTAAGTAAGAACATTGTTATGCACGTCAACTTTCCCAACAATCCAGCCTCCAATGATGACTGCCTATTACTATCTCCATATATGTGGGACAAAGATGTAAAGGATGGAGAGAGTTGCAGGAAGCCAACATACTTGAGATGCAACGTGACAGAGGCCAAATGTGTTTGTCAAGATAGGTTCGACCTTAGGTGGGACACTTATACAAATCAAAGCACTTATCAATGGAATCCTATTACCAAAACATGTTATGTCCGAGCTACCAATCCTTGTAAGCATGAAGTTCCCTGCGCCCCCGGCACCACTTGTAGGGCAACTGTCTCCATTTCCTACAATACCCCGCCAATTCAACGGATCTGTGAATGCATCGATATTAGGTTAATCGTCTTTGCCGGAAATAAAGAGTGGTACTGGAAAACTGTTGGAATAAATAAAATAAAACCAATATGGCTTTGTGCATGAAAGTTACTAATTGCAAAGCGTTTTAAAAATATGTTAGGTGGTACTGCAAACAATATTTCCAACGTACTTGGTTCCTTCACGTGGACAACATCAACAAGCGGGAACACCGACCCTTCCACATTTACGCCCGGTTGACGGATGAGAAGGCTAAGAATACGACGCTGGATGAACCGAAGGCAGGTGCAGGAGCACGGGCAGGTTCAGAAGGAGTGTAAAACCGGCAAGATCGTCGTGTCCTTTTTCGATCAATGAGTTTTTACCCCTTCATTAAACTGAAATAAGAAAAAGCAATTGCAACTTACCTGAGAAAAGTTTGTTTATGAGTTTATGAGACATAAGGATTTGAAAAGAACACTGATGGTGGAGGATTATTACTAAAAAAATAAAAATATTTTTATCAGCAAAAATCACAACTAGTTATATAACTGAACATGAACTGCTACTTATTTATTTTACTTTGCTACTAAATTGTAAGCGCATACACAACTAAACATAGTTAACCATGTATACGTGTATATACAACTATTTATAGACTTAGCATGTTCATGGAAAGGAAAGGAATGACATGCCGTGTGGACACCGCACTTTTGCTGCGGAGTCGAATCGGGTTATTTATTTCCCCTTTGACACTTTGAAACTGAAACATTTAGGTAGATATGATTATATGCTTTCTCTTTTACGAATTATTTAAATTATAGTTATCTACACATCATTGTCAATTGTCAACTCCTATTGGCACACACCGGCCCTGACATTATGTAATTGGCAGGACAGCTGCTAGCATTGACCTCTATAATTTAATTTAATGCTTCAAACAACAAGTGTCATGGCTAAAGGCGCCTATATACCAAATCCCAATAAACATTCATATTGATATATATATTCCAGGCTAAAGGTGGCTTTATAATATATCATGTTTGTGAATATTTTTTTGCTAACTGTACATAGCAGTAGTAGTATCAGACTCGCATTATTGAACCAGTATGAAGCAGTTGGATGGAAAATATTTACGAATCATTATTTTCATTATTGGAGCCTAATGTGTAGTTACTCGTCAAGAAATGAGCAAATAATGACATTTAAAAAAGTATACTTCAGTGCGGCTTCAGTAGTGCAGGAAGAAAAAGAAAGTCGAGTCAAGTTCGATCTCAAGTCTTTTTAGCTCAAGTCAGTGTGCTTTCTCTAGAAATAATAATTTCTGTGTTTAGAATGGCACAATCGACACCAATAACTAAGAATGGGCTCGTTCGAAACATTTATAAGGAAGTACTTAAAGTCCACAGTTAGACCCATCCCTGACGAAATCCTCACATCTAATGAAGGAAATGATCCAACGGAAAACGATTCAAAAATGGATTCGGCGGCGGAGTCACAAATTGTAGAATTTCTGGATTCAAATACGGGAAATTCAAACGGGACTAAAAGCCAAGTGACCAACTTTCTAAAATTATATTTTGACTTTGCATACTACAGTGGTTGTTGCCCATTTCGCTTTGCCCAGGACGGGGACTGTAAATTGAATACTTGGTTTAAAATAAAGACTTGGAGACCCCAACAGGTAAAACTATTTAGTATCTGTAATTTGGTGTGCACTTTTAAATGTCGAGATGTGACACGTGAGCTGTTTCAAATTATGCTTTATTCATTAACAGATAATCTGTGCACTATTGCACGCCATCGGTACGATCCGACTGATTACCGAGGTCCGTCGCAGTATCCCCAACACTTTCTCCCCAAGTCCTGAACAATACTTCGCTGTGATTGGCAGTGGCTTTCGGATACTTTTCAAAGCGGTGACATTGAAGCGGTTTTGGTGGAACAAAGGACAATTTTTAGACATTGTCAACTATCTGGCAGTTAACAAATTGCCCTATCGAACTACCAAATTGGAAAGCAAATATACCATTTCTTTCTTCTGCGGGATGTGCGTCATTACCCCGCTTGTGATAGGGATAAAGAATTACATAATTGCAACTCCATCCGTGTGGGAGAAAACATGGTGGAACAGAACGGGTCTGGTTAATGATGGAAGATTCACTTTCTTCAATATGGAGGAATATAAAATGCTCCCGGAGCCTGAGCATTTAAACATTTCTGATTATTTCTTTGCGATATTAATGGGAATTGGCTTGCTGGAACGGTTTGACATAATTAATGAGCGACGGCAATTAACTATTTGATGCAGTAATAAATATTAGCAAATTATTCTTTCCATTTTTCAGATTTATTATGGGATTTTTCTTTGATGCAAGTCTTCTCCTCGCTGTGCTAACTTTATGGTCTACAGCCTACACCTTTGCAGGGCATTTGAGGCATGACAGAGAAGAAGTACGAGGTCATGGTCACTGGACTGACCTTAGTTTAGGAGCCAACAACGGCTTAAGCAAATGGCCCGAGATTTATTCAGCCTACAAGGGGATCCGTGTCCTCTCATATCTCATAAACAACGCATACGGAAGTATGGTGACTCTGTATCTTGCGGACACCATTTTATATCATTCGATGAACTTGGATGCGATCGTTCTAACGAAGGATATCTTCCTTCAAGTTTACCTTCTATTTTTTGTGGTGAATTCAGTCATGGTCCTACTCTTATCTGCGGATGTTTGCAATCAGGTTGGTGCTGTGGATTGTTTTATTGGCAAGCAATATAAATTATTTGCTGCTGATAGTTGATAAATGTACTGTTATCTTAATTACTTATAATTTAAAATGATTTGCAGATGGACGCCCTGAAAATATGGCTATCAAAGGATGATAATCGGAGAATGGTTCCACTAGATGAATTAAATATTGTGCTCCATGAGCTGAATACACGAGGCGTGGGGATTAGGGGCAGCAATATTTTTACCATTACATATTCGCTGATGTGGAACGTAAGAGATAATATTTTAAGAATAATCATTTAACCCGAAGTTCACATATTGCATGGTTTTTTATGCTTGCTTAAAATTCTATATTTTTTATGTAGATGTTGACAACTGTGGTTACGTATTTTATCATTTGTGTGCAATCCCGGGGCAGTACTCGGATCGTTAGTTCTGACCACCTAATGTAATAAACCTGTTCCCCCCGGAATCTGGATCTTTTTGTTAGTAAAATCACAGTCGTAGGAAGTCGAACAGTAGACCAATTTTGCAAAGCATTACGATTTTGAGTAGTCTATCCAATTTGCAATATTTGCAAGGTTTCGGAATGGAATATGACTTGAAGTAAAGAAAATTAAGCTGGAAGAGAACTTTTAAAAACAGGAAATCGAATTCGTCATTATATCTAGCTATAAATGATTTCCAGTTTCTAATTTTGCCTTTGTGAGCCATATTAATATTATCGTGTCAAGGTCATATTACATTGTAAATTGTGCTAACTACATATAATCAGCAGGTGTGAATAAAGATCCATTGTGAAATGGTATTCTGGAACAAGGCCACATCAAGGGCAACATATATTGGTTCACACAAAGGGATATGTTACATAGATGTTTGTTACGTATTATTTTGCTCTCTGTGCTCAGTATTCTATTTATACAACAAAGAAATCGGGAACTTCAAATGAATGTAGCATTTGATTAAAGGCATCAATCAGAAGGTTCACAAAGAGAAATTATGACAATGAGTTACTTCATTTCCATTCCAAGGCTGTTGATGTTTCTGCCTGCGAGGGATGTTGATCATTGTACAAAGTTACAAGGAAATCACATCGATAGGGGAAAATTCATAAATTCACAATAATATTGCGTTTCAAAAGTTTACTTGTCCTGTGAAATTTCCATAAATAATACTCTACATAGGTAACAATATAATTACATCAATGTCATTAGTTTTTCAAAACATGTAAAACATATCTATTTTTGCTTTTGACATAACGGCGACAGAAAGCACTTCTTTTTTTAAAATAACTTCACTTGTAATTCACATAATTTAAGCCGGTCTGAAGAAAGTTATGCTACAATAAGTTATAGCTGGCGGCTGGAAGGATCTCTACATAGAGAGATCCTTCTTTAACTCTAACTTTAGTTTTAAAATGCAGAGGAAAAATATTCCATAAGGGCATGAATTAAAGGTAAGGACAATCCAAGTCAAAGGAAAATGGTTCACAAAACCTCCAAGCTAATATCCTTATACTACAACAATATGCTCTACTCCCTTTTCCTTTACTTAAAAACTTTTTTTTCTTGAATGAGACGGAAACGTTGTAAATAAGACGCCTAAGGAGTTGTTAAAACTTCATAGAACACGTTTAAAATGTGAAATATCTTTACCAAAGAGGTTCCCTGCTCTCTCAACTGACAAGCTAAGCCACTATCCTCATCATCTCATTCACTCATTCATTCTCAGCTCATAATAATTTTTTAAGTGAGCACCAAGGGATAAAAGCTTCATCAAATAAATATCGCGGCGCCTTCACAGACGCCGTATCTTAAAGAAATAATCACGCAACCACCATTTAAGATATTTTATGTGCCCCGACCGCTATAAAGAATTTTTGGGGGTAGAATTTTTTTAGCATATTTTCTATTTACTTTAGTTTATGGTCAAACTTCGAATGGGATGAAAGAACTTTGGAGAATTTCAGAGAGAATGGTGCTCTTTTTAGTAGACTGACAAATTGTAAAACAATATTATGTATTAAAACAGTCTTAGTTGGTCTAAGGATAACAAGTTGTAAACAATTCAACTTACACCACGCTTATTTATGTAAGTAGATTTGCATACTACTTTAGACCCTAACCTCTCACTTTGTTTATGCTTTCCTCATTTCCCCACTTCGGTCTTACACTTCTGGCTCAGGCACACTGTAAATCAGACAAGTACGCACACATAAAAAATCCTGGAGACAAATGAGCCGATTCATTTGAAATTCATGACAGCATTTATGATCATTTTTGTCAATTGAGCAGCAAGAGAGGATGATAACAGGATAGCTTAAATAGCATTGCATTCTACTGACTCTGACATAAACTGCCTTCTTTCTTTGTACTTTAGTTTCACCGGGCCGTGTATTATCTGCTCAGGCCTATTCTCTTTGTGACTCTGTTCCCATTTCAAAAATTGATGTAATGTGTGTATTACTGTGAGAGTATTATGCATTATTATCCCATAAGCACATTGTAAAATTTTGTACATACCGTAATATATCAAACATAATTGAAGATTAGGTTATTACTCAGATAATATGCCTTATGGCGATATATGGGGCTCTCCGCTGCTTTTTAAGTATTCATGATTTAAAATGAAAACCACATGCTTTCACAGTGGTCTAGTGTGAGGGATGAGGGAGAAACGGTAATGAGTTGGAAAGAAAATGTGCCTACAAGCAGTGTTATGTCAGCATAAAAACAGGGATCTGGATCTGAATACATTTGTGGGGAAAATGGGCCTATGGACGGATGGAGTGGAATGAGAAAGAAAGATAGATAATATTACTCCCAAAATGTTGAATATAGCTAATGAAATAGAACAGAGAATGTAATGCAATTGTACAATGGTGCATAGGCCATAATATTACATTGCAAAGAGAAAGAAACTGTTCTGGTGATGATATTACAGAATATGATGATGATGATGTTGAGATATAATGAGAAGTGAGATATTATATTCTAGGAATGAAAGGGTAAACTAACTTAAGTATAGCATTCTTCCTAGTGGAACAAAATTACAAAGCTTTATAACTTATTTCATGACCATAGCCATCATCATTCATAAACTATATCTGTCTGTGTCCGGCTGAGTGGAATTTGTCAATAATTTAAACAGTTTTAGGATGGAAATAAAGTCATAAGTATGGGTCGACGCTAAAAAGCTGACAGAAGTAAAATAAAAAGTAATGGCTTCATTTAGATGGGATGCAACTGTATGTACGTGTGGGAAAAATTCCTTCCCCGGTTGTAAGTACTTTAACAAGAATACAAAATAAAAGGAAGTTTCCACTTGGGAAGAAGTTGCGCTAGAATTTTCCTTTTTAATGATAATTATGAATTTATGCTTACAAAGTGTCGATTTAGATGTTAGACAGTGAGGGAAAATATTCCTTCATGCTTGTTTAACTTCTCTCCACTGCACCACATTCAAGATTAAAGACTTGCTTCGGGTCTTCCTCACTTCATGGCATGACCGCTGGAACGTTTCTTTTATGGCGAAAATATGCCCCTCTCACTTAACTTAAGTACAAACTACCAAAGGGTCTTTAAGAGTTCAAAGCAAAGGAATTCATGGAACAGTCTCGGGTTGTTAATGTCTTTATTACAGAGAGAAGAACCCAGAAGAGAAAAAAAATCAGTGAAGCCTCTAAAAACTTTTGACGTTTTTAACCTTACGGAAGTACAAGACAATGGGCTGTTGACTTCCCACAAAGAGGAAATAAATTACCACCACCATCTTTTCTCCTTCCTAGGGCCAAGCCACATCACATCATCAACATCAACAAGATCCACTGGGGAGAATTATGAAAACAAGCAGTAAACGATGCCATAAACACCCCCTGAAATGTTTGTTTTCTACAAGTGAATTGATTCTTTGCTTAAGCCTTCCAGTCGCTTCCCCTCTTTTACTTTTACAACTTGTTTAACTTCCCCATTAATGTTGTGGTGCTTGTATCATCCACCTTTGAAAGAAGAGGCACATGATAATAAACGCCACAGTTATTGCCCCTTTGGAGAACATTTAGTGGATTTGGAGAACAAAGCGACCACAACTTCTCTTCTTCAAAGAAATTATCTGTTTACGTGCCACCGTTTCTGTTTACCCAAGTCCAGCCTTTTACATTGAAAGAAAACATTAGTTTTTGCTATTAGCCACTTACAGCCCCAATTTTTCACCAGGAAAAGACAATTTTCAGGAAGAAAAAGTGATTTGAATGGGCTGTTCCCCAATATTGGAAAAGGAATGGGGGCGCCAGCCAAGTTAAATGGGATTATCGTTACATGTTTATTTACCTGATGTGAAGCAGGTTGTCTACACCCTCCCTCTGGAGTGAAGTAATTAGTTATATAAAGTTATGAAGGTAATTGGTACTACTGTGATAATGACTTGTTTGATTTCATGATGAAGTGGGTAATGTGAGACAGATTCATACCTAAATTTGTTCGGATTTTAGAAGTCCTTGGCTAAAGGAAACCCATTTTCCTTATGAGTTACATTCAATTACGTAAAAATAAGGCATTTCCTTAAAGTAGTTTCTTCAACTCAGATAATATGCCTAATATTTACTTAAGTTTACAATTACATTGTAAACGGGAAGCGTTTTTTTTATTCTTTCGTAGAAGCGTAGTTCTGCGTTGGTTTGGCTAGTCAAACATCCACCGGGGGAACATGGACATGAACAGCCTATGCAGTAATTCTATCCGGTGAAGCTAAAATAAACTCTTTTGGCAGACATTGAAAGAAAAAGTAAGTCGAGTGCGAAGGACTTTCCCATTCCGAACCTGACAATATATTCCACACGAAGGAGACATAAAAAACGAACGTGTTGTTTGTTCATTACAAGTATACTCCCTTCAATGTAATGTAACGTAACATACTTTTTAAAATCTATTTCTTTAAGCCCACCTCCTTCATATAAATATATCCACTATCTATGACACACTAACTGGGACTAAATCAACCTGCTAAGAAACTAAAGCAAATATTTTTTATTCCCATTTATTTTATAGAGTAGCATATTCTTCCATTATAATAAAAAATGTGACAAAGAAGGAGAACGGAACTGCTTTATAAATGGGGGTAGACATACGTACTATATATTACATACTCAAAATATATACTTCCTGGGGAAAGTTGCATCCAAGTGCTTATACTTACAATATCCCGGGATTTTATTATATTATATTATAAGCTCGGATAAAAAAAACTCCGGCGGAAGGAAGAATTTATTTATTTTTCTCTTTATGCAATAAAAAACCGTGTTTCCTTCTTTAGCACTTTCCCCAATCTCCCATCTATACTTACATATTTCGCGGAAATCCTTCTCCATCCCTTTTTTGCACTGACTATGATATGATGGGATGAGGCGAGGATATGATGAATCCCATCATCCCATCGTGATGACAAGACATAAATATATTGTTAGTAAAAAAATCTCTGGTCTTATCTCTGATGCCCGTTGTCGGAAAGTCGTAAACATATCATATCGCACTTTCCAAATCATGATATGACATCCCAGCCACTTTTAATATGAGATGGAGATGGGGAGGTGTTTTATAAACGGATTTATAAAATGTAACACATTTTAAACGAGTGAAAGTGAATATGTCACGGATTTTAATAAACATATCCCATCTCTGTCAAACTTTCATTGAAAACAGACATATCACGCTCAATAGGATAAGCAACAATTTTTTAGTCTAGGAAGGAGATGCTCTTATAGGCAAGGCAGATTTATTTAGATGAAGCCGAAACTCGAAACTGGTTAGAATTCACTTTGATATCAGTTAAGCCTTGCATATATGTACTCGAAATAAAAAAAGGGAGGGTCTAAAAGTCTATTTTTATCAGTTAGTTTCATCCACAGTAAATTGAACAATGGACCACATATAGCCTTCTGTAGGCTACAGATCATATAAACGTCGTATACGACGATGGAACCGGAGAAAGTCTAAGAGAAAGAAGAACTCCCATTGTGCTCCCTGCAAATTATTTTAAGAACAAAGTTTCGGTCCCAGTATACGTAATATTCCAGCCCGCGTTATTTATTTATAATGTGATATCTCTTCGGAATCATTTGTATTTTCTAGACGTCAGAAAAACGACAGACTTCAGTCATAAAAATTGCTCGCTCGTAAAAACGGGGAAAGTAAAATGTACGTGTTGTGTAAGCCAGAAAGCTATAAACGTCTCGTCTACTTTCCCCAAATAGTAAATAGAAAAAGGGTTTTATTTTACGACTGGAGTATATGTAGTTATTGTTGTAAAGACAGGAAAAAATAAACCCTTGAAGAAGAAGCTTGTTTTAAAATCGTTGTGCATATTACGATGCCAAGCGTCTCCACTCTCCACTCTCCACACGCCATTGTACTGAATGTCTCTTGTTAATTTCAAATAAAAATATTCAATTTTTAGGGGATCAGCAAAACTCACATCCATTCTACCAAAGGACAAAATTTCTTTGAAATGATGTCATATGACTAAGAAGCAGAATTGCAGAAAATACCCTCGGAATGTTGAATCAGTCGACTTTAAAAACAGAACGAACTAATGGACAACCAATCGAATTAAAACTTGCCTATACCTATCCTTGAATCTGCTTAAACTTAGGAGTCAGGGCTCGTCATTATATTTTTATCGGCGCAGGGAACATGAACTATATTGTCATTACTCGCTCGTCATCAGTCTCACTTTCAAAGCTGAAAATCTATTTCTTCATCTTTAACAACTTTTCACTCATTTATACAATTACAAAATATCAAAGATATGAAAGCTTCAAAAATTTGGCCAGCCTTGTGACGACTTATGCTTACCTGTATTTCCTCGTCACCTGAAGCAGAATTCTATTTAAATATATAGAGCATGGCCAAAACTCAAAAGTGGTACCAAATAAGCTCTGAATGTGAGATATCGCGTATTTGATTCTGCAGTTGCTGAGGATCCTCATGTGAAAGTCTCATGAAAATTCAAGAGCAAGTTTGGATATTTTGGATAAGAAACAAATATAACCATATGCTCCGCCATAAATAACTTCACCTACGAATCACGCATTTTGCTCTTCAGGTCAAATACATCAGGTGGTGGTTGTAGGTAAGTACCTATATTGGTCGGACCCCTTGCTAAAGCCTAAATTCTAGGTGTTAAGAAAGTTCCCTCTTTCCATTTCCGTTTGTTCGTGGTTATTTCACGCTCTGATAATTTCCGTTCCTGCACAATCGTTTATTCAAGCCTCAGCTACTTATTTTTGTTAAGGAGTAAAAATAACAAAGAGAAGCAAATTAGTTCCATACATAAAGACTATTTGTTATTATAGGAGAAAGTTTAATAAAAAAAAGAGGCTATCTATCCATAAAGAGATATATCATCCCAAAATTTGCCAGCCCGTAAAGAGAACAAGAGGAATAGCCAAGGGAACTTATTTGAATACTTTCACATCCTCCTGTGCGGTTTCCCATTAAAAACTTTTCGCCCTGTTGACCACAGAGATGAGATGAGATTTGTGTTTTTGTTACGGTAAACTTATTTCTTCTCCAGTTTTCACTCGGATTAGCAAACCTCAAATGATGAAGTTAACTTGCTAATATGTCTCGGAAAATCCGATCCTTACTATTGCATTACATGCTCAAGCACTTTGCCTATTATCCAACGTAATTGAACTTCCTCCTTGTAAAAGTAAGTCAAGAAGAGATCCTTTGGCTTTATTCCAGTCCCAAAGGACAAGACAAATTTACCAGATTTTGCCATTATGAGCTTGGCCACAACCACACTCTCTTGTTGCAGTGGGACATATTAAATTAGCCATCTTGATTTCCAAAACCCAACCAAGTAACTTTGACTTTTGTGAAAGTAATGAATAACTTGAAAAATTACGCAACTTTTTAAACATCTTTCTAAACTTTTCGTTTCATTATTATCTCAACTACAACAATTTCAGTTACAAAGCGTGAAGGGAAGTCAGAGACTTTCCCTCTAACCCAAAAGAAAAAAGGGAAAGTACGCAAAAATATCAATCATCTTGTCATCACAATAGTGATTTATGCACAAGTCTGGGGCTGAGGACGTTCAAACATTTATTTTCATGTAGAGTATTTTGCGATATAACTTCCCAGCCGAGCCCACGAAAATTTGACCGTATTTCAGGAAGGAAGAAGGTAGCTAGTAGAATGTTGATGTTGGATGTATGTCTACTGTCGAAATTTCCATTTTAAGGGTGTAGGATTTAATATTGTAATGGGAATGGAATTCCAAGCAGGGAATGACAGAATAGAACCCCTTTTGTTTCTCCGTACATTCATCTCATCTCAATTCATTTCATACATCTCTCCCTCTATCAAAGTCGGCATATACGTATGTACTTTGTCCAGAAGTTCAGTATTGTGAAATAATACTTACTCCATCCATTTCACTATCAATCCATTTCCTCCGCAGTTTCAGTCACAGTCCCAATTCAAATGCTGGACTAAGTACAAATATGTAAAGGGGACAGAACCTAAAGGGTTCCAAGTTCCAATTTATGGTTGGCTTTGCTTTCCCTTTATCTGACTCTGACATCCCCACCACCCCAGTCGGTTGGTTGTCACTTGTCAATATAACCCTTTTTCTTGGGAGGTCTACTCTCCCCTGACATATATTATATAGCCACTTTCACTCTCCCTCTCCCAATAAGAACAAAGGCTTTACCCTAAAAGATAACGTAGCACACTTATTATTACAATGTCAACTTGGATAACGTATCTCTGAGGCTAGGGTCTGCCCGTTCTGGGTAGAGAAAGCTGAGGGGACAAAGGAGCCAAGGAATGGGAATAAAAGCTCGTGCAATTCAAATAATTGACTATAGTTATGATTAAGGCTAGGAAGTTTATGAACGTATAACTGGCAAAATATGTATGAATCTATGACCTTAAAAATGCCAAAATATGAG
>JAQIXQ010000998.1:0-18406 GCA_034700485.1 Pseudosinella alba
TAATAGTTTTTGGGGGTCCTAAGCAATTCCAGGGGGTACTCGTAGAACCCCCAAAACCCCCAGTGGCTGCGCGGGTGAATCGTAGCCAGCCCTGAGATAAGGGTGGTTAGTTTATCCATATTGGAGTTCATGTGAGGTCACACACGTGTGGGTTGGAATAAAATATTTTTTTCAAGTTGAGAGAGAAGCGAATGCATTTATACTTTTGTGCATGAAAAGAGAAGTACCTGACACAGCTCAATTAGTATATGCTCATACATAGCTGAAAGTATCTACTTACTTACGATCAGTATTTCAAAATAATATTTTCCAAATAAATTAAATAAGACAATTCCTAATTCGGTACGAATATTCTAATAGAAACAAGTCTCTTCCCCAACGTCAAAAGTCAAATTATCGCATATATTCACTGAATTGTGTCAAGGTCTTTAAGAAAAAAGAGGATTGTTATTTGGGATTACAAGTATATTAAATAGTCACGACATTTTATTTTGGTTTATAAATTAGATGGCTTGTAGTTTATGAGTTTATAAAAATTTATCCACCCAAATGGCTCCGCCAGACAGTACCCATGTATTCAAAGTAGCAATAATTACTGGTACCCACTTCTGAAAAAGTCAAATTTATTTATGCGCCAGAGTCTGATCGGAGCTATTATAAGTACATATTTAATGAGCTGGGTCAATGCTTCTAGAGAAGACGCTAGTATGGGAATGGTTCAATTAGTAACGGATAATATTCTGAAGTGCGGAAAGACATATAGTCAACACCACAATAATTCTCAAGTCGTAGATGATCTACATTATTATCCATTCTCAGTGTTAGCGTTGTTTAAAAGTAACGATCCGGGTCAACCAAATTCACATGTCTTCATTGTTTGCATCAGTTTGGCTTCCTCGGGAAAATCCAAACTTTCCATTGTTCCAGGGTTCGTTTCATTTGGGAAGGCAATATTAGAATTTACTTTCATCCACAACGGTATATCGTTGTGGGAGAATTAACACGGAGGGGCCGAATTTATGAGTGGTTCTACAAATCCACCTTGTCGTAGGTTACGTTCTGACCCCGACGAGGGGGAACAATAATCGTCGTGGAGCACCTCCAATTGCACAAAATAGACGAAATATGTCTGTACAGAGTAGTCCACTGGCGGCCGCGGCAGCAGTAGCCCCTCAGGCAGAAATTGAGGTTAGTTGTAGTCACTCAGATATGGGACAAGGCGAAGAGGCTGGAAGTCAGAATAGCCCTGCCAACGTTGAAGTCTTTGAGGACGCTATATTGGCTCCCATTGACGGTCCCCAGCTCCTCCAGTAGCAAGTGGTAGTAGCAATGGACGGAGAAGAACCGACATAGTGCAACTGCGAGTGAATCCATGGCGGATTGAGCAAGAATTTGTGCTTCCACCACTCACACCACCGCAAAATAATGTCTCAGTTTAAGCGGGAATGAATCCTCCTCCACCTCCAATCATAGAAAGAGGATCGGACAGAGTCGGGCGTCGTCCACCGCAAAGTAGTAATGTAAGGCACTAGCCGCAAATTCGGAACGCGGGACTGGTACTAAATGGGTTATGTTCAGGTCGCGGCTGTATTGTCTCAAGAAAAAGATAAAAGAAGCACGGGGTAAAGCCATATTATATCCCGGTTTATCACCCTCAAGCCAATATAACAGAGCGCTATAATTAAATCTACATTGATTACAATCTACAATTACATCTTTAATTAAAGCGCTGTTGAAAAAGCGAAATGAATGGGATACGTGTATCGACGAAGTAGCATTTGCATTACGTTGTTCGTTGAATCGAACCACTGGATTTTCCCCAGCGTACTTAATGTACGGACGAGAAATGCGCCATCCCTTTGACAAAGGTAGATATATCTAAAGTAAAAGAAATCAAAACTTTACAAGAAAAAATGCCATCAATTTATGATATTGCAAGAGAAAACATGCGACCGAGTCATGAAAAAAAAAAAAAACTGGGAGACAAAAATAAAAACGCAATAGAGAGATCGCGCAGAGTGAGAGATCTGGTTTGGTATAAATCTCATATTCTCTCGAATACTTACAGAGGCATAACTTCGTCGCTTTGTAAGAATGTCGAAGGACCGTATAGAATTACCTTGAAAATATCCGACCATAGTTGGTACCGTTCGAAGAATAAAAATGAAGTGGGTTCTCTTGTTTGTTCTATTTTCAGGTAAACAAGACATGGGAAAACTTACTGCTACCCAGAAAAGAAACCGAAGGAAAAGGGAGGTGAAAGCGAGGAAGAAGCAGTTACAAGAAAATGTAGAAATTGAGAAAATAGATATAGAGGTGATTCCAAAAGAGTTAAGGAATGTGAGGATTGTACATAAGGTTAAGGCTCCTCCAAAAAAGGTAACAGTAGAAGCGAGGGCTCAGAAGTTGCATGACCATGTAAATATAGTAGGTAGTCAGTCGAAGAAAGTGTTCACAGAAGAAGAGGATGAGGAGCTTATCCAGGCCGACATAAAGAAGTTACGTGACCCAAATGGGATGCTAATTGATTATAAGGTCCGTATCACTTTCCAAAGGAAAATATACTTAGAAATGGGAGGAGCAATGGAAGATCGGCAACGCATAGTTAGGTCGGACATGGCAACCCTTAACTTGGACAGTCCAACTGAGAAACCAATTTTAGTTAAGCCAGAGCTCCGGGGCCACTTCTTGCATGCCGAGAGGCACATATTTACGTGTGAAAATGGGCGTAAATGGGGAAACATTCTTCTTACTCCTTCCCCAAAACCAAATAGACTGGATAAATTCTTCTTTTTCTTCCCACCAACAGGAAAACCTTCCTCTCTGACAAATACTAAGAGCCCTATGGAGAGACAGATAGAGCGATGCAATAAGAAGCATATTAATGAGAAAAATGCTAATGCGAAGAAATGGTCCAAAGTTGGAGAAGATGATAGAAAAGCTCAGGAAGTGGTGGTGAAGGAACGGCGAAAATCTCAAGTTGGGAGTAAGCAAGAAAAGGTCAAAGAACAAAAGACAAGTAGAGGTAAAGTACTTTTCTCTGAGCCGCACGTCATTTCTGCTGTAAAACCAAAAGAGAGACAAATTAAAATAAAAACAGAGGCAGAACAAAAGAACAGATTTCAGTTTGGCCCAATAAAGCGCATTACAAGACAGAAAGCTCCTGAACACTCCGATAAAAGCCAGCAATTTAAAAACATTGCGATAAGGAAACATAAGGTGGAAGAGATGAATAGGGAGCATGAGGTAGCTTTGGTTGATTACGTTAAAGAGAAAGAAGGGAAGGAAAGGATCGAAGAAAGCTCGGAATTACAAATTGTGAAAGAGATCGAATTGATTAAGTTGATACCCGAAAAGTTTGATGAGGAATTGAAAGAAGAGAAGCAAAGTATTGATATGGAGATCGAAATAGAGCAGGAAAGTCAGGAAATTGAAATAGAGCAGGGAAGGCAAGAAAGTGGAGAAAAAATAAGCGAGATGGAAAGGGAGGAAGCTCCTGAAATTGAAGTTCTTGAAGAACGGGACTTTGTTATAGTGGAGGATAATAGCTTTGAACTGCTCAGTGAGGAGGAGAAGGAGGAGCTATTTAAAAAGTTTAATTTGGGCTCAGGATACGAGTATGAAAATGCAACTGTAGAAGAAAGAAATGAAATTTTTTATAAGTTGCATGAGCTGTTGCAAAACACATTGCTTGTGTAAAACTAGAGTTCAAGGACTGGTTAGTTACTAAGTAAGTCATTTTTAGATAAGGGTAGGTTAAGTATTAATTACAGGTTCTGTGCTCCTGGTTGGTTAAGTATTCATTAGGTTATGTGTTTATTGGTAAGAATTCACTGTTAGTTATGTATTCAGTTAGTATGGCGTCATTAGTAGTTGTAGGTTAAGAATTCAAAACATGTTTATATATGTAACATGAGATAACTTTGACAAAGTTAATAAAAAAGGTATTAAACAACAGTGGTCAATAAAAAAAGTATACAGTAGTAACAAAAATGCAACACAGAAAATTTCTGGTCTCAAATTACCTTTACTTTATCAGACAAACTTCAAAACGATTTTGTAAATATTCATTATCACAGAGTGCACAAGCGAGAGCGTCAAATTTCTGAAAAGGAAGAAGAAAGTACGGTGTTGCATTAGTTAGTCCTCATATTTTCATCACAGGATTTGCAGAGCGGAGAAAAGAAGTCACTTCACAAAAATATTTAACTGTTCATCCATATCAAACTAAAATAGATGCATGGAAATTTTTGGAAGAATTTAAAGGTGTTGCTTGTCCTTCGGAGGTCAGACCCAATCGACTCATAGCTTCGGTGAAAGAGTTTATAGATGCGGCTGAATAAATTGCAAAATCTAAGGTTATTGCATTGGACACTGAAATGTACACCGACCCGCATCATTTACTCATTTGCACTATACAAATTTCTACCATCAGTTGTAATTACACCTTTGATACTCAGTATTTCTTCAGTACCATAAAATTATATCTTGGTCCGATCCTAGAAAAGCGGTCGATTTTAAAGTTATTTCATTCCGAGAGTGATATATTGGAAGGGGCCCTGAAAGGAACGTTTAAGTCACCATTTCATGTTTTCTAAACGCTGTCGATAATTATTTTTAAGATAAAGTCGCAGAATATACGTCGGCCTCCAGCATATCTTATTTTGGCTTTGTGATTCCGTATATGCATATAAGCACCCCTTCACAAACGTCTCCCATAAAGCGTCCAACATAAGCCACATAAAAATGCCATATTAAATTCTTCCATTCATTTAAGATAAATCTTACGTGTAAGGTTAAGAACATGAGGAGATGAAACGACGTGAAATCGACGGGAAGCAATAAATGTTAAAAGTAAAATACCTAGAATCAAATCCTGAAATTAAATTCTTAAAAGTTTAAATTTGAGTTTCGAAATATATTTTTCTCTCCCAGAAAGTATCTTGCAGGAGAAATATTTCCTAAGAGACATGTACGTTGAGCTGGCGTCAATAACAATGCCATCTTACGGTAGGGATTCTTTCGACAATTGCCAGTTTCATTTAAAAACTCAGCAATAAAAATTGGTCTATTTTTAAAATAAGGCAGTTTTGTGTTTTAAATGTATTACTCGTTCGAGTACATTGTTAACAAGCATATCGAAATTTTGATCTACGGAAATATATTTTCAAAAAAATAGTTCCACGTCTCGTTTTCCTTAAGTATACTCGAATGTAACTCTACCCTTTTGCAAAGTACGTATTCAAAACCCGGCAAAACTTTTCAGTCCCGTCCGATCTGAATTTAGAGACTTGTTCAGTTTCCTTTCCGAATTTTTGCGAGGATTGCGTTAATAAAGAATGCGATATCGATAAGTGTTTTTGGAATTGGAATTAGAAACATCAGGTAAATTATCTATCAAGCATAGGTTCAAAATTTAAATAGCAAACAAATTTTAAATTACACAAGCATAAATTTAGAAAGCAAATAAAAGTCCGCTTTGACGCAATTCATATTTTGCGACAAGCTGTCAATTACGCAAATGTACAAATATGTACGTATACGTAGCACGTAATTAATATGTGTGTTAACGTCACATGCAACAGAATGTTAAATCTGTAGCATTTATCTTGGCTTCGTACGTCAGTTACTTATATTTGTAGGAAAATAAAATGCAATTAGTATTACGACCGGATAAATTTCTCGTACATTAGTACTATTATGCTAGCAGAAGGGAATGCAAAACGTAACCTTCAAACGGGTGCATGGGTTTCGTAATCTGTTCAGTTCATCTATGTGGGAACCTGCGTCATCCAAGATATAAGCAGCTATATTACTTTTATATCTGTTTACGTAAACGGTATGAATTTATTCTTTAGAATATCTCCGTCTTTGTGATCGTCAAGGTATGATTGATTTTCGAAATTTGTGTATCAGATATCCCAGGCGTCATGAAATGGGATTTTACACGCGGAATTCCTAAGAGAGAACGGCCTCATCGAAATCGAAATTGGAGCGAGTTTTTAATAGCACTTTTGAAAATTCAATTTTTTAAACTTTTTTATCGTAAAATTATTTTAATCATAATTTCTGCTGTTTTTTGACACGGGGGAATAGATTTGGAGACAATTCTCTGATTTTTGGATTTTTTCACTAATTCGCTCCGATCTCGATTTCGATGAGAAGGGGGGACCGTTCTCTCTATAGAATTCCGCGTGTAAAATCCCATATGGATTCCCGAAAATTTTTGAAAAGTGAAATTTGCAATTTTATTTGCGAAAATTTCCCATTGCATCCTCGCACATAGTGCACTGTTAATGTCTACCTAAGACGCATCTACGGTATGAATATGGGACTGATCTGAGAAAAGTCATTCCGTACATCTACTGCATCTTCTTGTGCGTTGCGTATTATTATTCAATTAAACCAAAAATAGATGGGTGGCTTCCAACTTGTAGATACGAAATTTGCTTTAGTAGCACATTTTACTATATATTCAGTTTTCTTACTTCAAAACCTGAAAGCATAAAATTTCTAAATTTGGGTTCGAATCCAAATATCTTTCTAATTTTAGCCTCCCTCGCCCTGAGATATACGCCTCTAGCTCATATTATAGTATCGTTCAAATATACTTTTTTTGTATGCATATGTCAACTTACGTCATAAATCAATAATGATAGTCTGTTACGCATGCAGATCAGGGATGGACAATTAGCACCATTGCTAATTAAATTTTAATTAGTAATTAGATGACCAATTTTTATCTAATTAATTTTTAATTAGTAATTAGATGCCCAATTTTTATCTAATTAATTAGCAATTAGCAATTAGATAGATGCAACTAATTAATTAGAATTACTAATTACTAATTAATTAGCCAACTAATTGAAATCGAAATGATACTAAAAAAAGTTGCAAATACTTATCAAAAAGTTAACTGATTACTGATGAGTTAACAATGGTCGTTTTCTGAAACATTGCAATATATATTATACCGAATTGAGTGAGTCGAACAATCTTTCAAAATTGTACGATTTGCTACATTTAAAATGAAAGTTACCTTCGGTCATTGAGAAATGAGATTGATTAATAAAATATTATATTCAATTTGTTCAGGAGTGACAAAATAAGCGTAAGATTATCTCAATTAGCAAAACAGGGGATTTCCACACTATTTATAACGGTCACCAGTCGTGGATTTTTGCATTTTGAATATTGCGATCAGGGTTGATTTTAACAACAAACGCATTAGTGACCCTCTAAATCAAGTTGGGTCCATTTCTGGTATCAGAAACTGATGTCAAAGCTATAAATTATTTGACGATTTTTCGAAATATTCTAATCGAAGATTTAATTATTTAATTAGGTCCCCACCAAGCTAATTAAATTTTAATTAGTAATTAGTTATTGCAAATCAAACTAATTAATTAGAATTAGATTTCAATTAGCAAAAAATATTTCAATTAGAATTAGAATTTTTAATTAGAAATATTTGCTAATTAATTAGAAAATTAATTAGTCATTTAATTAATTAGCACATCTCTGATGCAGATCCATATCATCATGAACTGACGGTATCAACTTATACATCAAATAACTTGATATGTTCAACATCTACTTAAGTACTCTCAGTGGGAGAAAAGAATGTAAATAATAGATGAGCTGTTCCCAGCTCGTAAAATGGAATTCTGACTTCCAGATGAGGCATTGGGGTGGGAAGGCACCGCACCTTGTGCATGAGTGAAGGGGTGAAGCGATGCTTTCAGGAAGTAAAAGATATGGACATACAGGGCAACCGGAATTATGCTCCAAAATACGAACTTTTATGCTCGAGAATTGCAAAAGTTATGCTTATTATGCTCGGACTTGAAAAGCATCTAAAAATGCTAATTGGCTAATGCCTTCCATGAGTAAACTTGCTTATTATTTTGAATTCTGATGGACTTTCTCATGACATTGGATTCAATAAAAAATTAGTAACTTCCTCAAGAATTTCGGAGATTTTTTTTTGCCAAAAATAACAAACGTCTCCTACTAAAATTTTCATTCTGGAATTGAAAAATGATATTTTTGGGAATAAGTTGTCGAAAAGCATTAAATTATGCTCATGTTTCCCAACTTATACTCAAATTATGCTTTTTTGCTCGAAAACCAGAAATTATGCTTTTTATGCTCCAAAAATTTTATCAGAATTGATACAAAAGTTCGCAATTCATCCAGTTCCTTAGTATTACCCGGCAACCACCGGTAGGAAATGGCATTATGTTTCTTATTCTGATTACACTATGCTATCTGGTTGCCCTGGACACAAATTAAACATCAGATGATAAGTTATTCAGTAGAAGGAATTATTCAGTATTTCATGGGTTGCGAATTCATTTGTATAGGTGATCAATTGCCTGTGGAAACATCAGTATAAATTTTATCGTAGATGTATTCAAATAAAATTGCTGTTTATTGGGGGGAAAAGTAAACAACTTGGGGTGCAGCTTTAGAAATTTATATTAATTTACACATACACATTTTAAAACAAATTACGTCGCTCAAAGGTAAAATTTGCAGATTGATTTTTTAAATTCCTCGGGCACGCTTCGCTCCCAACTTCTTTCGCTACATCCGTAATTGCATATAGATTATGGCAGAAATTTAATTTTTGGGCTCACGGAAAAGAAACTAATTTTGAATAAAGGGGATCTACATCGGTGTTATAATTAGATATTTGTTTATTTTGCAGGTTCAAAGGTCCCAGCAGGGCAAAAGCTGTAGGAAGATGAGCGGGATATCCTTAAATGTCGTGATCTTCCTAATAACCGCCGGGCCAGTAGCTCCGTCCGACCATAGCAAAGAAGGTTGGTAAAATAATGTTTCTCTATTAGTATTGCATGGATTAAAAGCAAATACACAGATATATCCATTTTCACATCATCATTTGGAACCATGGTGTGTATTCATCCAGGGATAAATTATATTATACATTTGGACATGAGTAAATGGATAATGAATAAATATAGCATAATAGCCTGCGGACTATTTGGAAAATTATTGGAATACTAACCGATCCACGCTTCTCTTGTGTTTGCATTGTTATATAAAGTAACTCCACAATGAATACTATATCGATGGCAGATAAACACGAACCGTTTACTTATTTTTGAGAAAGTTTGCGACAACCGCTTACATTTTTCTAAAGGAAAGTACGCAAATTCCGCTTACATGTTTCGAATAAGAGTAACAACATCCTCTTACTAAGTTCTGTAACGTTTCCTGTTTCTAGACCATCGATATATTCAAATGATTGTGACAGGAAAAATTGTTAAAACATCCCAATTTTATTAGTTTATCAGTTTATCCATTTATCCATCATTTTTCATAGTGCAAATAATTCATCCGTTGCTAAACATATTTATTCCTTAATTTATCCATGTACCATGTTATTATATGAACCCACCATGTTTGAACTCTATACATTTATACATACAGCTTCCGCTCCCAAAATTTGGTCAAGGAAATGCCAGCCAATACTGTCGGATCCTCAACCCCCGGATATTGAAGATTCGAACCTGGACGAGATCCTGGCTGCTGGAGTTTCTTATATGAATTTGCAAACGAGGAAGGCAAACAATAATGGGTCGCTTGGAGCTACGTTTGTTTTCGGGAACATAGGTTCCGGAAAATCAAGCGTCACTCCGTTCATGGTCGGCGAGATGGACAAGCTGAACGCTGGTTTAACAAAATCAAAATCTTCAGTCATCTATCGCAACGACAACAAATTTGGTTCTAAACGTACAACAACAATGCCTATGAGATTGCTCCCGGATTACTACTTGTCTCAATCAGTTGATTCTGGCCTTGTCGCCATCTGGGACTGCCCTGGTTATAACTACAGTATCGGTCATAAAGCGGATATTGCGCAACTTTACTATCTTAAATATGCCCTGCAAATAACCAGCTCTGCGAACTTCATCTTCACAATCACCCACTCAAATGTCATGCATGCGAGTGGCGTAAGGGGATTGGCAAATTATGCCACCAGATTGATCAAGAACGTTCGGAAATTTAAGACCTCCATCGGTTTAATTGTCACCCAAGTTGAGAACTCCGGTGCCCGTAGCGAAGAAGGCATACTTGTTTCAATCCGGAACTTTCTCAAATCTTACATTGTAAGCGAGAATAATACGGTTATTGATGAGGGGAAAATTGGCGGCGACGTCAACGAAACCAATCAACATTTGCAGAGAATTCACTTTATTGAAGGCTTACTGGAGGGTGAAGATGGAAGAATAAATAATGGCCGAATACATTTAATCAAATTGCCCGATGTCTGCAATGCTCATTCAAACATGCCGTGGGTTAGGGATACGGTTGCGAAATTAAAGGCATTCCAAATTAGTATACTTAAGTTATCGGAAATTTCGCCAGGGGACTTTGGGGCGATTTTGAGAATGGAGACAGTCCAGGAAATCGAGCATGTAGATTGGAACAGGGAGTTGAAGGGAATTGCAGACCACGTATCCAGTTCAGCCCAGGGGATGATTAGGGAGTTGAACAGGACACTTCTTGGAAGTCAAACGGAAATCCCCATGCTGGAGGTCCTAAACAGGTTTCAGTTGGCGTTTGATCCTTATTTTGGACAGCATAATGGCAGGAGTCGAAGAGTTTCTTCGTCCAGTGCTGAAATATTGAACCCGATTGACGATGACATCAACTTCTTCGTGACCTGTAGTAACCAGAAAATGAAAACGATCAAATTCTTTCAGGAGGTAATCGGAGGCAAATATAAAGAAGAAAACATGTCAGCATTGTTGGAGCCATTCGAATTAGTTAAAAGAGGGTTAGGCGATATAACTGAGTTTTATAACTTTTGTAATAAAACTTATCACACACTTGGAGAGTATTCATATCAGTCCGCGATAAATCCGACATATGACGAAATTCATGTTGACAATGTATTGGAATTTTTGGAAAAAGCATCAATTCATATCCCCGATACAATTCGGACCATCTGGAAGAATGGTTTGGAAGAAAATAGCAGGAAGTATTTAGTAGATTTGGTTAGGAAACATGTGCAGGGAGCTACATATACACGGGAATATATCGGCCGAAATGGCATAGATTGGCGGTTAACTGTAATTGGGAGATTTATTAGGTTGCAACAAATGGTGGCGGTTCGGTATGAGTTCAATAAAATTAGAAGCCGATGCAATGATTCAGATTGTACAAATGAACTCATGTTAATAGCTACTGAGAAATTCTACCTTGACGATTTAATATCTTCAAATTCAATTGAGTCATATATCTCTATCGTGGCTCCTGTCTGGGAAATTGTAAAACGCATAGACAATGACAGTTATTACCATATTGCCTTAGGCGGACAATGGTATCGTCAATCCACAACTTCTTTGTATGGCGTATACTCCAATATAATTAACAACTTATATATTAACGCCGATGGACAAAATGACGAGCGTGAAATTGCTGGAAACGCTGGTTCAATTTACCTCGTCAGCACTAGCAGCAATGTAACTGTTGACACACATGCTTGCCCGGCTTGGGGGAGCAAAGGATTAGGGAAATTTCCAGAGACTCCCTACTCACAGCCGGATGCCATTGCCACTTATAATTCAGAATTTATACGCACTTCACTTTTCGATTGCTTCTCATCACAATCAGTGGGATTTTTTCAGAGGCTGGCTTCCTACTCGGAAGGTATGTCAAATAAATACACTCCGATCTCTTTGATAACCGAACTGGAGAGTATAGAGCAGGAATATTATACAAAACTCAACAACATCCACAACTGCCCCGCGACGATGAAAAGAAAGCTGACAAGTTACTACGAGAGAACTTTAAAGTTAATAAAGGAAATGTTGCCCAGGGCCAGTACAATGGATTATACCGCATTAAAATGGATCGGCAGCTTAATTATTGGAAGACAGATCAGCAGTAGAAACCTGGGTCAAACGCTTAATGTCTTCAACACTGCACTATATATGGAGGCTGTAGAGGAGGACTTGAAGGAACTTGAGATTCTTGAGCATAAGGACGCGATCAATAATGAAACAGCGAAATATAAGAGCGCCCTGGATGGGAAGGTGACAGAGACAGAGAAAGGTATCAACACAACTATAAAGCCGGCAATAGAAAGTGCAGACAAAATGATAAAAGGAATGAACGGCAAGCTTCTGAAAACCATGGAGGCCTTTCTCAATGCTTCAAAAGATGCTCAAAAAGAGGCAGAAAGAAAGAAGCAGGAGTTCAAAGACGCGCTGCCATGGAAACATCTGTTTTCCGCATTGAACTTTGTTGCAACCGCTTGTAGTTTTCTTGGACCTGTCGGCTCAGTTGTGAGTGGAGGCATAATGGTTGCAACCTCCATTGGAGCACAATTTGTTGATAAAAAACCACTTGATCTGGGGCCGCTGGTCAAATTCACTGCGCAGCTACCTGATGATAGTGACAAGTATTACAAATTAAAGATAGAAAACCTTACAGATTCATCCAGCACTGATAAGGAGGACGTCAAAAAGCTCAAGGAGAAGCAAAAGAAATCAGCAACAGCATTGAAAGCGATATCATTTGGTACAGCTGCGGTAGATGCTGGATTAACCTTGATTCAAGAAATACAGTCTAATGATGCAAAGTTGGATGAATTGGATCAGGCGGTCAAGGATGCTGAAGCACAAGTTAATAACATTCAAAATTTGAAGGATAATTTTGAGAATAATTTATCTCCACAGCTTGATGCAATGAGCGATAGTGTTGTTGCCGAAACTTCCAAACTCAACGGAACCTCCCATTCCGGCTTAACAGTAAAGAAATTTCAAATGAAAGAAACATTGAAAAACATGGATTCGATGATGAAAGATTTAACTGGGTGGATTTCGGATGCCCAGGAGAGGATGAAGGATGATGGAGGAACGGTGTTAGGAGAGGAGAAAATTTATGAGAAATTTGTAAGTAACATCCAAAGATTAGAACGGGCAATAGACGCTCTCTTTGAAATGTACGGTCACATTGAAATGTATCAAGAAAGAAAGGATTTGGCTCAGTTCATTTCAAACGTCAATTCACCAACGCCTAAAGAGTTGAACGGAATTGGAGACACCAAACTGAGAGACGCTCTAACTAGAGTGTCTGCCTCTATTAAAATTAACCTTGCACACGAGAAATATAAGAAGGCCGAGCATGCGTTCAAGCAGTGGGTCTTTCCATTCGCCAATCATTATCTAACGGGCAAGAGCGATAATGTTTTTATGCAATCGAAAAGCTTTACGGAAGTTGTAAGCTTTTGCAGGCAGCAGATAACCAGCTTTAAACTTAATGTGAAAGAAGCTAATTCAGAAACGCTGACTGAAGACCAGTTCTTGCACGAGGCGGATTTTTCCAGCGACTTAGAGTCCACCGAACCGTTTTATGTTTGGACAAATGATAAATGGCAGGATGCCATAGGAAGACTTTTCCAGGGGGAAGAGGTTGTGCTGAAGGCAGACGTGGATATGATTGGGCTCGAGAATGCTGGTCACTTTAAGTATAAGTCTGCAATTAAATATCAAGCTATAAAAATTATGATAAAGACAGAGAACAAGAGTCTTCAATATGAACTGGATGAGACCCTAAAAAAATTTAAAATGTATATGATACACAGTGGTGTGTCCATCTACAAGGTGACTGGGCAACATTTTGTCATACGCAACAAGGCCCAACTTTACACTTATAATTTTGAAAAATACAGTGATCAAAGCGTGTCCAAGGTGAAGGGGGAACGTCCAAACAGCGACTTTCTCCAGAGTCCTTACACTTGGTGGACACTCCGCATACAAGAGATAAAAGATGTTGGCTTCCAGGAGTTGCAAAAATATACCACAAAAGTTGACTTGGAATTGGGGGGATTCGGAAGGTATCTGGACGAATTGGACGCCGATCGATATGCACCTGGATTTTTGAATAACTTAGACTTAGCTGAATACTATGATACATATGACCCTAGTGACAATGAAATGCTACCAGCGATTTCTAAAGAACCATTCCAGCGTCATTGTAGCTTATCCCCATTGGTGAGCTACTAAAATCAGGATTTTACCAAGCATATATAGGGTTGAATAACTGACGATTTTTTTTATTTTTGTTTCCATTAGCGTCGCAGGCGCTCGTCTCAGGTAACATCCAGCAAATTCGACGACCCGATTTTCGCCCGAATCCAAACAACCGTTGGAAATCCAGCCACCGTACAAACATGTTATCACCAACTTCAATGTTATCCAAACACGACGACGTTTTTAGAAAATGTCACTTTCGATGGAGAATATGAGCTCGTAACGGATCCAGACAATGATAACTTTGGGGCCTACCTGACCGCTATGGGTATATTTATAGTGATGGAAACTAAACCTAAATTTGCATCCCATAACTGTATAGTAAATGTTTTCATTAATCCTAACAGACTACAGCGAGGACTCCCAAATGGATATCCGATTTACTATGAAGATTAACGTCATTGTCGAAGTTCGGACATATGAGCGGTACTCTTTCCTCGTACTGGCAAATGGTACAGCCCGTGACGTGGACTTCAAGTCTGGAAGGGAATTTGAGACTGAGCTGGGGGACGGTCGAAAGGTCACAAATACAATCACCGTCAACATGGAGGATAAATCGGCCACACGTGTCATAAAAATGATGGACTTTGAAGCAACAAATGAGGCTAAACTTTGCAACTGGGGACTCAGAGTCACCTTGAGAGCTAAGGATGCAGAGGCAGTGCTTGACTTCAAACGACTTTAAGTTCAATTTTGAGGATTTGGACGGAAACTGGTTGCGACACTAGTACAGCACTATAAAACATACTAATTACATTGTTAAAATTATGTTTAGAAAATAATAAATATTTTGAATAGATGCATTAAAAAATGTAACAAATATATCCCCTTTTTCGTTAATATTGCCAAGAGACTATATTTGACGTGAATGTGTTGAACTTAATCCAGGGCCTTCATTTGTATATACACAAAGGGCCAAAAGCCATCCGAACATCGGATGGCTTCTCTAGGAACGCTACACTGAAATTGTCTTGGAAAATAGAAAATTACTATTTGATTTGGTTAATTTTCTACACAACCGACACGTGCAACTACACTCTTTCGCATACTCCTACCGTTGCGTTAGGGTGGGTCATATGAAAATTCAGAATAGACCAAATAATGCCAGAAATACCAACGATTTTTTTACAAATGTACTAAAAGTCCAATTCAGGCATGATTCAGGTGAGGAGGATCCGCATCGGAACTATGATGGTAAATGGTAAGAACCTGAGCAGCAGAAATGTTGCGCTTGTTCGACCACTGGTCGCTTGAATTTGCGCTACAAATACGGGATTTTAATGTTTTGTAGAAATGCAGGATTCTCTGAAACATCAACCACCCCGCATAAATATGCCTAGAAACAAATTATGGCATGCTGTCGGGATACTATTTCCGCCAATAAAATTTTCTCGCTTCACAAGAAAAAACTGACGGCGATTACGCATGAGGTGTAAATTTTGTTTTTCGACTTTTTGGTAATTTTATCGTATTCTGCATCGAAAATAACCTATAAACCTGAAATATGGAGTAGCAATGCCCAGAGCATGTGCTGCAATTAAATATTCAAATTTCACAAACGCAAATCTTGGTGTTTTGAAAACGCTATAACTCAGGTCGACAAAATCGAAATGTCATGATCTTAGACTCGTTGGATTTGCAAGAAAAAGCTGCATAAAGTACAATATTTTGCAAAAAATCACTAAGAAAAAACAATGCTTTCCTAGCCAAACCAAAAGTTCCAATATTCACCATACTTTTGTGTTGTGATTTTACCATTGCTAGTTATTAAAACCAAGTGTCGCTGGTGTGACTTTTTCTTGCGAATCTAACGAGCTAAAGATCATGACATTTCGATTTTGTCGACCGAAGTTATAGCGTTTTCAAAACACCAAGATTTGCGTTTTTTGAAATTTGAATATTTTTTTGCGACAAATGCTGAGGGCATTGCTACGCCATATTCCAGATTTATACATTATTTTTGATGGAGAATAAGATAAAATTAGCAAAAGGTCGAAATAAAATTCACACCTCTTGCGTAATCCTCGTGAGCGATCTTGAATATTGGTCAGATTTTAGAATTTAGTCGCACCGCCGAACCCCTTTTCTACGGTACCGGTCATTACCGAAAACAAGCACCTGGAAATTCCCAGCGATGAGAGGTGGTTATGGGTAAGCCCTTTTCCAAAACTAACAATCAGTATCCGGTAAATGCAAAATAACTCAGAATGTTAAAAATCCCTCTCTTCGTCAGCTCTGTCAAGCAGTGTTCAAGCTAAAAAGTTCGAAGGCAATAGCTACCTATGTGTGGCTAATACAAATTGAGACTAATTTAATACGACTCAAGAAGACATTAACATTGAACTACATGATAGCTTGCAATTAATAAATTTCGCAAAAACAATTGCAAATTAGATTTTTCCAAACTTTTCGGATAACCTTATGGAGGAAACTTTCTTCAAGAAAATAGAGAATTCAGAGACTATTGGCCCATCTCACTTTTCCAGACCTCTAACCATCTAGTAGTTGTTCTAGAAAATTGCATTAAATTAACTTGAAGGCTTTCACCGCCTTGGTATAAACTATTCCGTCGACATTAGTGAATAAAAAGTAAAGCTCTGTAAAACAAATTAATATGCAATATCGATTAAGAAAGTATCAGAACTATTGGACACATGGTTAATGAGATTGTAGGGGGTCAAGTTGTCAACAAAACTGAGTGGACCGAAACCTCACCATCACCCTTCCCATAGAACTGAGCACGCCCTCCTGTGGATGAACATATACCGTCCCGTTACATTCGTATTCCTCCTTAACACAACCAAACACCTTTCCGATTCTGCCAATCGTAAACAAAATGATAATGGAAATGGCACAGGGTGACAGGAAATAACTCAAAACCCGTCACTTGAATGGAATGTTGAAGGCAGCGAATGTCCCGGTTGCTCCAGGAAAGTATGAATAGCTAGAAGCCGAGGTCAGGACCAGTTTAAGCAGCTGCATCCCACGCCTGCACAATGTGAGGCACCCCCATTAATTTACCAGCAACCGATTTAGGAGGAATAGGGTGCTCAATTATTCCATGTACTGCTTTCTTCCGAGGAAAACCGGAAATGTGAAACAGCCGACCGTTCCTGAAGGCTGGTCGGCGTCATAACATCAAACCAGTCCATCTTGGGGACGCTGTCGACTCTAGCATGTAATTATTAATTAAGTAGTCAGCAATCTTAAGGCATGAAATCAATGTAATAATGTGAATTGGTCTCATCCAATTTACAAATCTGATATTTATTCTCACAATCATCAACTTAATAGATAAAATGAAGCAGCCCTCCGCTCCCGGACAAGGACATCAGATGGAGTACCAAATAGACAAATATTGCGCAGATAAGATATAAAATAATAAGACTCCCACTTTTAACTCAACTCAACATAACTGCCGCTGCCATCCCGTCCAGAGTTACGAGATAGTTGATCAAACTGACATCTATACTTTCCATCCATGAGCAATGAGGATGACTTTGTATGCTGTGTGTCATCTATTTGAGGGGTTCACCCTGGGGATACCGTTATCTAAGGATCATTTATAAGAAACGGTCCAGTCTTCTCCGGAATCAGCAGATGCTTTTTTGCCCCAGGTAGGACCGCTATGTTATTGTTATTTTTCTTAAGTCAATTGGAACCTGGTGCAGTGTTGAAATTATAGCCTATTTTTTCTTTCTATGTATAAATTGGACACCCACTGAGCAGGTAAGGAATTTGAAGGACCGCCTTCGATTCACGATCCCACCTTTGTGATGTTTTAGTGAATATTTGGTAATATCAGAAAACATTTATGACTAGAATGAAGTCCAAAATTATATGAACTTTATATCAATTTTATAATTAAAGTTATACATAAATAATCAATACCTCTGACATAATGATGTTAAACTGACCTGGAGACCGGACAAATTCAAATTTATGAATATTTATGTTAACTAACGAGCTGCTTGGCAGCGTAATATGTATTCAAAATCTGTTACGCGGATTTGAGGTTGGTTGTGCGTTGAACCAGACATGCCCAAAGATACTAAATGGTTGTTGAATTTTTATTTATATTAGATGTTAAACTGGATTATATGCACGGTTGCGTGAAAAATTGTCGATATCAACAATTCATCGAGTAAAACCTCGCGCGGGAAATTTTTGTGAAATTTTGCGAATGAACGGTGACGTCAATTCATTCACAAAGATCCACAAAAATTTCCCGCGCGAGGTTTTACTCGATGAATTGTTGATATCAACAATTTTTCACGCAACCGTGATTATATCCAAGAGAATGCCATGGAGTCCAATTCCTAATTTTGAAATTT
>JAQIXQ010000999.1:0-18402 GCA_034700485.1 Pseudosinella alba
CGGTTCCGACGCCCCTGTCATAGCATTTCCCCTGGCCTGAAAATATTTACATTAGGTGCATTGTAAGCATTTAGTTGCAGTTGCAGCTCATTGATACCCTGTTCAGTAACATGTAATAATTCCTTCCTTGATCATTACTTCTTTCTCCAACATGTGCTTATGGATCACCTTTTAGAATGCTTGTGTAAAATGCTAATGCGGGTGGACCTTTTTGTTGAATGGTTTTGTTTAACTTGTTTGAATTGCTAAATGGTTCTTTTCTCATGACCCTGTAAAGTGGAGTATTATAAGTTAGGCTAATTATCAATTACATTTAAAGAAGCGATTTTTATTATTTTCTGTGTATATTATTTTTTTTTTAAATATATTCATTATCATCTACTTGGGTTTACAAACATAATTGGCTGACATGTTTGAACTTCGTAATGAATTATTATCTTGTCCATTCTAAAATTATAACATAATAGGATTAACCCGTTATCCTTACAATCATATTTGCAGTTTGGATTGGATAGGACTATGAAGTAAGTTAAATAATTTATTCAACATGCCAGCTTGATTAGACTATAAAATTTAATTTATTTACAATTACTGACACGATAATTATCATATGAGGGGCGAATTATAATAAAGGCATGTATATACATGTGTGCCAATTAATAACTTACGAAAAGCAGCAACGTAATTATCTCTAAACTTTCAACCTGATGACGTGTCTTCAATAAACTATTTTTTTACATAATTGATCAAAATCTAAAATCTTCCACATATATATTGAATTTCCACATTATATGATTACATTTTCCAGACCATAAATTTGATTTCACACCTGGATGCAAATGATGAAGTAAGTTACTGCGGCACCGATTACCTTAAATAGGAAGCAAAAATGTATTGTGTCATTGTGTCATGCAATTTGATAAAGGTATAGACGAGATGCAAAAGCCATTCACATCTAATAATCTTACGTTTGCAATCAACGCATGGGTCAATGGCGTCACATTAAACAGCTTGATGGAAACTGCATGGGCATCCAACTCGTTAACTGTCAGCAATAGCTCATCCGCCGGAATTTCTCTCCGATTTGTCTCAACTGAGAGCCACGCTTTCAGAGAACCCATCTATCAAGTACATTTAATAATGGAAATATGTAATTCAAATTGCAAACACAATTAAAAATTAAAACCATAAATAATTTCCCCGTCTTTGGCTACAATTGACAAATTATACCTGTTGGGAAATACCAGCAGAGAAAAGTACGAACAGCATGTCATGGCATAGGTAGAACATGACCATGAAGCTTTTCATCCAATTATTCCCGAAAAATTCCTTGTTAAAGCTGACCAGATACAGCATCACGGAGACCAGCAAAGTATATCCAAACGTGTTTCCCAGCAGCTTGTTGATCATATCCGATAGAATCTTCAAAGCTTGATATTGTTTCTTGACATCACCCCATTTTGGAGATGAGTTCGAACAGGAATGTCGATCAAAGGCGGTACCGGTGTCACCATCATTCAATGCAAAGTAATTTTCCAGTACGTTTCCCGGTAAAATCATTATTGTCGACGTGAAGGCATTGACGGATGTTCTCAAGGTTAGTATGATGATTGTCAACAGAAATACGGGGTAAATTGCCATGAAGCATCTGAAAAATTTATACATATTTCGCATAGCCCAACATAATGTTTTTTTAAATTAAAATTAAGGTATAAAGCAGTAAGAACCAATTAGGAACCTGTGCAAATATCCTGCTGCAGACAGTACGCCAATAGCTATTTTCAACCCAAAATGTCCAGTCGTGGGGAGATCATCATTTATGAAGAAGTTGAAGCAACCAGTCTCTGTCATCCAATTACACCACCAAGCAGTACTCCAATTAGCGACAGGGTAGGATTGGTCGACGGATGTGGTGACGATCATAATGTAATCAGCGTTAGCCCAGCAAGCCATTCCCAGAACGGTGTAGAATATTCCCAAAATTGAGCCCAACACGGTATTGGCATTTTCGCTCACAATTTGCCTGAATTTCGAATGAATTTGGTGGATTAATGGATGGTAAGCGGATTTTCCCAAAATGATCAATGAATTAATTGGATTCCTGTTGTCAATCAGGAAGTTAACCATATTCAACAACTCCTCCTGATTAAACCAAAAGATTTTCAGGATGGACAGCTTTACTGCAATATTTGCCAAATTATGGAAAAAGTCAAAGTACAAGGATGGATTTTTGTAATATGTTGGGATTGAGAGCCGAACATCGCGAATCATCCAGAAGAGGTGCAGGAAGGTGAGGATAAGACAGAGTAATGTTTGGGGGAGGCTTCCAACGGATACATAACTCCTGGGTCGTGATGAAGTTTTTCGTGGGGATTCCTGGTTCGAACCATCTTTCTCAATACAAATCAGCCTCAGTCGGAAAGGGGAACAGCAGAATAGAAATGCACAGTTGAAAAATATTTCGAAATGAAATGCCAAATTTTTATCTTGGCAGCCGGATTTATCTTTCGTGTCGTTGATGACATTTTCTCCAAGGACATGAATTTGGTCAATTTGTAATTTTCCCATTTTTACTTTGTAACTGTGAAATTGTCCAGTTTCAATGCGAAACTAATTGAAGTTTTAGGCTGGTCTACCCACGGTTTCATTCCCTCTGTTTGTCCACGTTTCACAGAGCCCCACCCATCTTTGCGAATATTGCGATGTTAGGATGTGACACCATGCCACCATGCAATCACCATATAATCATTTAAGAATTACCAATTGGTCTAATTGGAATGTAATTTTAATGTCATATAAATTGATTTTGATACCACCTGCAAGAATCAAAAAATTATTTCGAACGGAAATGAGCTCTCGTTGTCCACTTTTTGTCTAAAAATACATTTGTACTAAAATATTATATTTCGGGACCCAAAGTGATGAATTAGTTAACGAGTTTTAACTTCACTCGGTTTGCTCATGGCGTGATGGACCCCCACCCAAAATTTTATGATAATTAATCCAAGTAGTAACATGTATCTAATTTAAAACTCGCCGTGCTATTGTATCATTAAAATCATTATCTGCTTAAATATATTGCGTAATGCAAATAGTTTAATGTGAACTTGGAAATAAAACAGGAATTAGTACATACTTCATTTAATCGGTATTTCAGCATTTATTATAGTTGTATAATGTTAACATTCACACAATATAGAATTCCAAATCCAATGTTATATGGGTATCAATATTTTTTTAAATTTTATTTTATTATGTATGTTGTTGCTGTATAATAATGGTAATGGTTTCATATAAGTGTAGGTAATTCAATGTATGAATTAAAAATCCAATTAGTTCTTCCCCTTCTAAATGATCCAACTCAGCCAGTTATCTAAAACAAAAATATGCAAATGCAAATGAATTGAAAACATACAGATTTCTTTTTATTATATTTGCTCTAACCTTTTGGCATCCTTACTTACTGAATTTATCCAATCTTCACGAAACTCTTCTCCTCCAAAAGCTGGACAATATGAGCCTTGTCACTCAGAATGGAGTGTCTGCTACTCAAAATCTGCCTCACCAGACCACTTGGATCACTCCTGAATCCGTCACTTCCTGACCTTCTCCCCTCCGGGCGTACAAAACCAGTCCTTGTAATTAACCGATTTTTGAAAGCCGCCTTCTCCACATCCGACCACGGTTTTGGGACCAGACATAAGAAGTTTGCGAATGCTTTCTGCTCTTCTATACTCCTGAAGTAGAGATTTGCAGAGGCTAATGACAGTGCCGCATTTGCTCTACTTCTTTCTGAAATCCCGATAGGGATGCACCCCGACGGTAGCATAAGCCTGGCGTCATTTATGAGCGAATCCTGTTTATCCGAACGTATCATTGAAAACATGTGTAGCCGGCAGGCAACCTTGTTTTCCCGGAAAGCTGGCATCAGCTCGTTAACTTCATATGGGCTGAGTACAAGAAGCCGGTTCTCCATCGAGACAATCCATTCTATCGGTCTGATGAACAAGTCCGTCTTGGTGTGCAGGTCACTGATGACGGTTATGAAGTCCGTCGTGGCAAACACTCCATCACCCCAACATTCCGGTTGAACCTCCCCCCAAAATGTTGTGTCCTTGAACATGTCTGGTAGCCTCATGATCCCATCTTTTATCTTGAGAGCGTCTCCCCGAATCACGACTCCTTTGACATGTTCATGCAAAACATGTTCTGCTGCGTTGGCCTTCTTCCTCCGCTCAATGATCCTCTCCTCTTCAACCTCTATCTCTTCTTCCCGTACTAACTCCCTCTCCTGTTCCTCTTCCATGTTCAAGCCGGTCAAGTACATCAGACCAGGAGCGTGCTGTTGACACCTTTGTACAACTTCCATGTATATTTGCTTAATATTTTGTAGAGCAAGGTCAGGAAGTTGATGGCCATCGTTCTTCTTTGTCAATTGACCTATCGCTGTCGCAAACCAATTATTGATGACATCTTGAAGTAACTCCTGCCGATTATACTGTCCGTACATGCCCATTAATTTGGTTACCTCACCGTCCAAGCACTGGCTTCCAAGTATCTTGGCTTTAGCTCCCCAGCTCAACACATTCTCTTCACTTTCCACCGGTTGGAAGTCGTAACATGAATTGGGAAAGTAAAGGTTGTCCTCTGCAACCAGTCTCTGTGCATAATTCCTCCCAGCGATGGCCCAGTGCACCATCCCTTGTTTGTTGAAGGTTTCTAAATTGCTACAGACCCACTCCAGTAAGCGCTTTGTTGTTATTATCGGCTTATCAATGTGTATTCCGTCTCTACTGACCTTCTTGATCTTTTCATAAGCCTCATGTGAATGGTAAAAGGTGACGGTATGACCATCACCAAGTTTCCTCATTCGCATACAGGCCTGAAGCAATTTATCACGTTTCATTCCACCTCCCACAGTTACGCATGCCCTTGTCCCATTAGGGAATTTCAAGTCTGTCCCTCGGGTGTGCTGGTCATCCAAAAATACTCCACACTTGTCCAGTCTCCCTTGATATGATGTGAGCTCAAATGGCACGTTGTTCGATGTCATTAGCTCCTCTCTATCACACCTTGTCTTGACCGTCAACTGGTTGCCCTTGTTAAAGTACAAAACGGCTTCAATCCCGTCGTCCAACTTTAGCCAGGTTGTTGCCACCTGTTCGTTGTCGCAATCCAACATGACCGCACCAGCGTCAATAAGTACTGTCAGTCGATCTACTTTCATATTTTCCAAAATTTCTAAACAAGTGATTCCCATTTCTAGCCTTCTATGCTTTTGATTCTGGAGGAGAGCCTTTTCCACCTTCTTGTTGGTGTCTAGTAGACATGTCAAATCTTGCTGTGCGATGTTTAGCGGGAGCAAAATGCTGGAGTCTTTTGTCCCGCTGAAACCAGTGATGGGATGCTGCGCTCTCTCATAGCAAAGATCCCAAGATGTCATCACAAGCTTGGAGGGATATTGCTTGGTCTCTCTTGGAAAGACCTTATGTGAAAGCCAAAAGTCAATTACGTGTTTGTGCTTCCTTAACAACTCAAACAATTCTGACCTCTGAGCTCTGTCCTTCAGATTGAGTCCACCAAGAGTAGATAGGTGGCTTGGAATATTCGGGATAAGAATCGTCCATGATTGGTAAATTGCACTCGCTCCCTGCTTTCGTTTCAGTAACTGGAGAGTGTCATCAAGCTGATGGTCAGAAAGGCCAGAGTAATAATAGCTCAAATGGGTTAGTAATATAGCCATATCGGGATGGCCAAACTCAGCCTTTTCCGCTGGGACGTCTTTGGCTCTGAATGGAACGGCCATTTGTCGAAAGGAGTTGTTCGTGTCCACTCCATATTCATCCCTCCATCGTTTGCTCAACCCCAATGTCAGAATCCCTCGACGGAGGTAGCCGGAATTTAGCAGAGTTTTGTTCAAGGTCCCATCCATTACAATGTTCAATGCCCTGTCGAGCGCATTCTGTTCAATATCCGGTTGTATCAGAAAGTGCTTAACTGTGACCGTCTCCTCCGTTGTTAAGGAAATGCCGATCTCCCTTAAAACTCCATCTGCTACGGCGGAAATAAATTCTGGAAATATGTTGCTCTCAAGTAAGCGAATTGGGGTAAAATGATGGGGATTTTGCTTGCACTTCTCCAGGTCAAATTCTACCGTTCCGCCATCCTCCATGCCGGTGAAAATGTCAAGTGCAACTTGTTGGACAATGTCTAGCAATCGCTGACAATTTTTCCACCGTAGCTCCGCTCCATCAAGTGGCAGTCGTTCTCCTACCGTGTAGACTAATTGATACTTGACGTTGAGGAGTTCATCACTTTCATCCAGCACGTCTCGTGCGTACTTCCTCAGCCAGTTCTCTGAATTCAACAGCTTCAGGCCAAGTCTGAGTCCCTTGTCATTCTTGAGGAAACTGTCATAGGCAAGTAGTCTAAATGATAGTCTGTGGTCCGGCTGCGTGAGTACAACCCCGCCCATATCCAAACATTCCTTAAAACTGCTTTGAATCTTGTCCACTACATCTTCATCAATGTGCATGTCCCGCTTGCAAGGAAAAGTGTATACCCTTCTATTCAACAATCCACCGATAGCAAAAGTCAAGATCCCAAAGTTAATTTGGAACATTGGCACCAGCACAGTTACTCTGCACAGCTTATCATCCGCTGCTAGAGCTGAGCACAGCATTGGAACGATGACGGATGTCTTCCCCTCTCCCATGTTCATCTGCATGACGCCATTCCCTCCATCCGGCATTTGCGTCATTTGTTCTGCGACCTCTATCTGGATAGGCCGTATCATTATGTCTAGCTCCAGTTCAAGGAGTAGCCACTCCCGATACTGTTCCTGCTTCCAGTTCGATGGTCTGCTGTTTTTCAACTCATCTTTACACTCTGCCAATTGTTCTTTCTCCAGCAGATATTTGTAGCGATTCCACCTTTTGGTGTGTGACCAGAGAACAGCCAAAGCTCCAGCATAGGTCCGGATGATGTTAGTCTTTCCATTTCCTTCACTAGACATCCCTTCTTGTTTATTAAGATACTTTAATAAACTACACGGATCGAGCCTGGGAAAGATTCCGGTCAAGCTTAAAATTGTGATTCGGTTGCCATAGCTCGTCAGCATGTCCATCAAGTTCTGCATGATACCCTCCACTTTGATGTTTGCTGCGGGACCGGAAACCACATCAAATGGCGAGGACCCTCCGTGGTTCATACTTCCACAAGCATCCTTTTCATTAGATAATGCACTTCCGGTTCTGAAAAGGGTTTGTGCCTCTTTCCACAGGTCAGCATTGAGAAGGTTTGCATCAAGGAGCTCAGCCAACTCCAGTGGATGAGGCTTCCAGATGACCTGACCAATGTTAATATCGGTCACGATGCCTTTCTTTGGTTGAAGTTGCCGGTAAAATTTCTCTCCAGGATCTTCCTTAATCTTGATGCTGGCGTATTTCTGATTCAGCTTTCTCTCCACATCCTCCACAAATTCTTTGAAAAATTTTGCCAACTGCCATTGGGCGAGAAGAGAGTTAAATGTTCTCAATGCATCTGGGATGCTTTCGACTGACTTGGGTTTCGTAAAAGTGACAGAATTCACCAGTGTTTCCACTTCACTACTCGGAATAAGTGCACATTGCCAATATTTTTGGGCCAGACGATCAGAAATATCCTTGCGATTTTTCTCTGAAAGTTTCCTTGCATTGCGACCAACGTTACTTGCACTATAAAAGGCAATCTTGACGTCATTCTCTGTTGGACCAAATAGTGGTTTCTGATGTGAGCTTGCTTGCCGCGGAAGTTCCTCAGGAGCGCTGGGGAAGTCAATTTTAACAGCGTATGTGGATATATAATGAAGGTGGAGGATTTGGGTGATTGGAACGTGACGGACAGCCATTGCCGACAGGATCAATGTGAAGAAATGTTTTTCGTCGTCGCTCTTATCCTTCTTGACAGCCATGTTGTAGAGCTGTAGCCAACTTTTTTTGAATTCCCGAGTGAACATGTCGGTTACCGAGTTAGGGATTAGCTCAGGGGACGAGGGATAGTCAGAAAGCAAAAATCCACAGAGTCCTGCCTTCCTCCCGTAGGCCGCGTCGAAGATTTCCTCAGTAACATGAAAAAGCCCAGTGGATGGGGATTGTCTAACATTTTTCCCCCTCGTGCGGTTCTTCACATTCGGAATGCTTTCTGGTTCTGCCACCGTCGGTTGGAGGGGGATGGTGCTCTCCGGCAAATTAAATTTTTCCAGTAGGAAGGAATTAAAGTAATTTGGCTCCACAGCTGCAGTGGGATTGTATAACCCTAAGTATCGGAAATATGCTCTAAGTCGCAATATCTCTGAGGATGGTTCACTGCCGTCATTCAACTTATTCATATTTTTGGCATAGTGCAACATCCCCAATCTCTGGCTGTCTTCAAGTAGCCTGTCAACAATTATCGCGTATCCATCATACGCAGCCATGGTCGGTATTCCTAAGCTCGGCCATTCAACAATTTCCTTCGAGCCATCATGATTCTCCTGCTGTTTTCCCTTCAAAAATGTGTGTCCATAAAAGGTCCGCCTTGGGGACAAGTTCCTGATCTCTCTTAATATCTTCAGACATTCCTCGTCATATGGGCTGTTTGACCATACATATGCTGACTGGAGTATTCTCACCGCCATCTCAGTGCCAGTGAGGCCAGTAAATGGATCAGGGATGGGTTGTGAAGTGACAGCATGAAGTAGCGCAAGATATAGGCATGCCTGCTTACTCTTTTTTGGCACAAGTCGATTTAGAACCTCGTCAAGTTCATAAATGAAGTAAGAGAGCTGCCCCAATTGTCCCGTCAAGTCGATTGCGACTTGGTGCTTTTCGCATCTTGAAGTGGTTATTTTTCTCGTTGTATATAATTTTCCATTCGGGACGATGATAACCCTCTTGAAATTGTTGCTGAGGTGGAGGCAATGCTGCAAGTCAATTAAGGTTTTTGGCTGATCATTGGATGTGATAAAGAAACCGGGAAATTGTATGCACTCAAGTGCGTCCTCTTTCAGTACAAATCGAAGATTGTAACGGGGAAGGTCAGCAGTCACGACCTCCGTCTCCTTGTCGAGCATCAAATGAACATGTTCCCTGAGCTCAAGCCCGTCGAGTACCTTGCTGATCATTTCAAACCCTTCAGATTGAATGGACAAGACATGACAATGATTACTCTCATCATACAATTGCCACATGTCAGCATCATCCCTTTTGCGCAGATAATACTCCGGAGCCATGTTATAGTGTTGGGCCTGACTGGGTAGTCTTCTGAAAGAAACGGTGTTCGTCCGAGGGTCAAACCAGTGGGTGTAGTTGTTAATCAGGTTGGGAGCCAGTATATGGTCAAACTTCTTGTGATGAACCAAGGTAAGTACAGTCCCGTCGTCCCAAGCTTCTCTAATGATCAAGTTTTCGTCAGGGGAATGCGACCGATATATGGCTCTGACCATCATAAACTCGTAATGTTTTTCATGAAACTTGTTCACAGTTCTTGATCTCAAAGCGGACACATTTTGTATGGGAAGCTTACTGCTATCTTTGAAAAATCTTCGGAAGAGTTGACTTTCGGTGACATAGGTGGGGAGCTGGGATTGTGCGTAACCATTTATCAATAAGGTTCCATGGATGAAGTCAAACGTTACCAAAAATTGCTGGTCCTGGTGACCTGCTTTGCTTTCCACGTATTCTAGTTGGACCACATTACTAGGGACTTGGTTAGGATGCAGGCTGCTGGGCGCCTTACAGTCAGCACTTTTGCTCCATTTTTCCGACACGAATGTGCACAGCGACTGGAAGAGAATAGGCTGGTTAGGAAGCTCCACTTCTAATTGTAGTCGCAGAGCCACATTTTTGGCCAAGCTGAGAAGAATTTGCATAAATTTTGAAATGTTATCTGGTGAGTACGATTCCTCTTCTACTTTAGGCTGCTGCTGAAGACGGGAAACGGTGTGAAGCCAATTTATGACGCCCTCCTTTGTCATCATCACGCTGTTCCACTTCGTGGACCCGGAAAAATTGTATGATAGAGCTGATGAGATCATAACCAGGAGCAGGGTTTTCTGAAGCTCTTTAAGATGAACGGAGTCGTTTTCTTTTTGTATCAAATCCTCAATCTTAAATACCCAACCGTTCATTATAGACCTCCATTCTGACAAAGGCCCTTTGCACCGATAGAATATCTTTGGGTTCATTTCCATCATCCTGACGGTGATCACCACTGCTGTCATCATGATCAAGGGATGATTGTAGTTTGCTTTGTTGGCTTTGACAAGCTCCACCAAAATCTCCAACATTGCCGAGCTGAATCCTTCATCTGCAAAATCAAGGTGGGACTCCCGCTGGAAATTTCCCGTACCCTGCGGTCCAACTTGCCAAATTGTTTGCAAAATCAATGCCAGGACAGGCTCCTCCTCCAGTGACAATTGCTTACTGACAATCGACCTGTACAAGTTCCTAAGTTGGATTCGGTGTCCAGCACGGAGGGAGCCAAAGGCAAGGAATTCATCCAACGACAGATTCTTATGGCAGGTTGCCTGCTCCGCGTAAACCTCATTCTGAGAATGGGTTGAGGATTCAAGGAACGCTTGCAATGGGAGATATATCTCGCTGTTGTTGGTTGTGCCAATTTGGAAGGTGCATTGGTCGCTTAGATTACGCAACGGGGGATAGAACATTTGGCTATTGTAGTGGTATTCGCATTTCATCTTGTTGCCCATGATTAGCATGTCTTCGGTGACGCATGAAATGTCAGGCGACATGTTCTTTGCTTGTGTTGATTGCAGAAAGCTCCGGCATGGACTTCTAAATGTGATTATGTTCCCCTTCGGTGGTCTGATTCCGGAGGGAAGGTGCTTAATCAGATTGTCATACTGCATCCATCCAATCCCAAAATTATTGGCGTCCACATAAAACGCCGGCTCATCAACTAATGCAAACTTGAGGATTGCCAAACAGTCGCGGAGGTTGGAGAGTACTGGTGGAATTAGTATTTCGAATATGACAGCAGTCTGCAGAGTTTCTTCCTTGGGGAGGGGATGCTCATAGAATGGGGCAACTTCTGACTGAGCTTCATTCAGTTTTCTTTGAAGCTCAGAAATTTAGCTCCATGCTTCTTGACACTCGTCACTGGATAAATGTTCCCAATTGGTGGCTTGTAATGACTTGATTTTTGCCTGGATGTCCACATATTCATTCTCAAGGTTCCGGAAGGCTGACAGATTTTGATTAATGTTTTCTTCAGTTTTCCGTAGGATTTCCTGTCGCAGCTCAATCATCCCCGGATCTTGGGATGCAAATTGGACGGCAAATCCATCCTCGGTTACATTGCTCCCTGACAAAATGGTCTCCTCTGATTGGGCTTCCGCATCCCTTAGCTCAAAATATTTTAGGATGTCGTTCAACAATGTCATATCTTCAACATTGGGTAATATGAGACAGTCATATTTCATGGGATTGATGCCGGACTCGAATCTCTTCAGAATTGGATGGGCTTGGGTGGCCTTCTTGTCCAAAACTTGGACAGCTTTCAAGGTCGCCAAAACCATTTGACTGACCCCAATTGGGTTGCCAGAATACAGTTTCATTGCTTGTTTCAGATATGTGCATACCAAGGCCCGGATATTCCCTGGGTCCGTTTCCTCTTCCAACTGAGTCTTCATGAATGTCTCAGTGTCGAACAGCCAAATCCTTTCGTCAATCCCGTGCATTCCTCCCAATTGTCCTGTCTTGCTGACAATGTCATCCAGTGTTCTGAGTCGGCGGAACCGGAGTAATTTTTGCATCTCGACCATATTTCTTCCATAGTGTGCTTCACAAGGTGATTCTTGGCATTGAGCTGATGTCACTTCTTTGAAGTTGGACAGAAACGGGAGTTGATGATCCAAATCTCCCAAATACTCGTCAAACGAGCGGGACATAATTTGATGTGGTGGGGCATCAGCAATGGGATCGGTAGCATGAATGCTTTCGTTTATCATCAGATGAAATTTGTTAACCACGTCAGTTACATGTTCAAAGACGTGAGTCCTCACCATCTTCAGTTTTAATTGCTTTTCATCCGTTTTTTTTTTACCCCGCTAGAATTTGCCATCTCTGGAAACATCTTGGAGAGTTTATGAACACGCCGTCCAAGTTTTGCCATCATTTGAGCTGCCAAATCCATTTGGAACTTTCCCTGTCCATCATGGTAGTCTTGGCAAATGTCAGCAAGAAAATGGAGAATCAGAAGCTTATATAAAATATGAGCCGTCTTCTGATCTTTCTGGAACAATTTCATAAGTTTAAGTTGAAGGGCCACTTTCATAGACATCCACATGCCGGAGCGCCGAAATGGAAGGGCACTCGATGAGCGGTAGAATGAGCTGAGGGTGACTTGATCTCGAATTTTCTTGCGCAGCCTTCCCTTTCCTTGATCATGTTTCTTCTCAGCTTCTCCAGCCGGTTTTGGGGAAAGGAGGGAAACAATCCAGTCGTTGATAAGGGTTGGCTCAGCGACGTCACGAATATTTTCAGCATTTCTCCGGCCCGTGAAGGGTGTAGCTATGCTTAGGTCACTTCGGTCAAGCTGGTACAAACTTTTGGCAAACGTACGTGACGTCAACAGGTTCTTGTTTAAAATGGGCTGACTCGTTTCCGGGAAGCCCATCGACAATGGTCCCACATTACTCATGACATGCTTGGAAGGTAATGCCGCTCTGAACGTTTCCAGCCAAATGGATCCATCATGCTCTGGGTCAAACAGGATGGTGCAGTTCTGTTTCCGGATGTAAATTGGCTGAAGATCCTGCCAATTAGCCAGCATTTGTGTGATGTTGTCCAATTCGGGAAATTGGGAGTCGAGAGTTGAATGTGAAATGGACTGCTCCATTCGATTAATGATAAATTGTTCAATTTGTTCCAAGTCCTGTTCAGCTTGATCTGGTGTAAGCTTCGGAAGGAACAAGTGCGTGATAGCCCCATTAAGTAGATTTTCGTCAAGACACCTTTTACGTTCGATGTCCGTTTCCATGCTTCCCCTGTACAAATCGGAATCTGTGAGGAAAAAGAAAAAAAGAATATATAAATAACTAGTATTTTTTTATCGCATATGACTGACTTCATCAAATTTATTCAAGGATGGTTGCTTACGGGTATAATTTGCCATTTTTAACTAGCAGTCTTCCACCCAAAGGAAACACTTTGGGTGGTTCACGTTTAGAAATTTCAAACTGTTTGATGAAACCCAAGTAATGGGCCGGGGTTCGTCTGTGGAAACCAGCAAGGTTGATGATAACTGGAAAGTTTTGAAAGTAATGATTTTATTTATTAGTAATCTCTGTCATAATAAATAATAAAATGTAGATTACTGGTGCAGTTCTAGTTTCATATTTAAATGATAATGACTTATCGTTCCTTCTTCCTCGCGCATTACAGTTAATAATTGGATATATCTACATTGTTTCAATGTCTTTCCGGTTGACCTCACTTTTCCAAGGACAACATGGGCCTAGGCCCTCACTTTTAATGGAGACTTTACTCTATTTTATATTCAGGTTATGTGCCACGGTCTGTAGAAATAATGAATATTTATTGAGTTATACTGATATAAACACGGGTGCTTATAAAGCAATTAGAAACTTAATAATTAACCGGAGAATTGTCTAAAAAAGTTTTCAGTATTATTAGTGATTTAACCGCACTGTGGATGTTGTTCACGTGATCAAGTCGTGTGAAAATGTTTCTGGTATAGTCGTTCATTATTTATCCCAAAATCAAACACAAGCTGACAATACTAATACCTCAGCATATTATTCCTCTTTTGGAATTATCATTTTGTAAAGTGAAGGATGGAAAGAAAGGAAAAGTTATGCTCTTGTTTGTTAAAATGTTAAGTAAGCGCAAAGTGTTTTACATTATGAGGAGTAGGAGAAAAGGGTTAAACAATACGGCGAATCGGACAAGCAACTTCAAGTTAATATGATAATATGATATGATATGTGATATATGAGAAATGAAAGAGTAAAGAGCATGAAAAGTAAATGCAGAGTTGGTTATAATCATTTCACACTTTGACTTGGGTCACCAAATAGTGATATCGATATTGAAATGTGAAATAATAGGCTGAATTATATTACATGCCTATGGATCAAGTTACATGGCAAGGATTGAAATCCACAGGCTGTGGCTGTTGTCCCATAATTATAAAAGAGTTTTAAGCTGCGACTGAATTGCCGAATTGCATATAATATGTTTTACATAACTGGGCGTAAGGAACAAAATGTGGAAGCTGATAAGGACAGAAGCAAGATAACTGTTTGCAAATATTTGCAATTTAAACATGAACTGAATGCACGTCAGCGATGGTTATATATGTACTTACGTCAATATCTGGTCATTGTAATACTATCATTATATTCCCTTACTTAGGGAAAACGGTAAAAGAAACAGACGAAAAATTATTATCACATCACGATGAGAGATATTCCCTGGATTGGTTGTTTCTATGCTCTGACTATTTAGGCATATTAAGATTAATATTGGAGAACGATAACTGGGACCAGGACTGGAAACTGCCAAGCATTGCAAAAGGGATAAAATGATAAGCGGCGTTACTGAATTTTTGGACTTCACGACACAAAAATTAAGGAAGATAGCCCAGAAAATAATACAATTTGGCTACTCGCCCAGAATTATTACCACGGCGAACGTCATTCCAATTTGTAATCGCTTTCATCAATGATACTATATGGATAAGTAAAAATATTTAAATGATGTTTCTAGATAATATTTAAAGTTCATGAAGTATGCTCTCCAGGAAGTAATTAATAGTATTTTGCGCACAGGAAATTCGTTCGAATTTTTGGCATGTTGAATCACACTCTATTTTCATTATGTCATAGTCAAACGACTGATAACGCCAAACGCATCCCAATTATATATTATTATCGGAGATTGAAAAACTTTCAAACAATCAATATAAATATTTAATCTACATTCCCTTAAATGTCTTGTAAAGTGAATATAATATTTAATGGATAAATTAAGGGAGAAACTAAATATTTACTAACTGTCACGTAAATAGATTTCTGTAAGTTTGAAATAAAGGTTTCACAAAAATGGAGTACTCAAGGGTAATCCCATCCCCGTCATTGATGGCAACTTTCCACTTCCATATTATTATGGGCTTCCACACTCTCGTATTTTACTTCGTTCTGTACAACGAGAACCTTCACCGTTCATTTATACATGCGTTGTTAAGAACAAAAAAATATTAAGGAATTTGAAACCACATAATTATCTGGAGTATCAATAATTATACAAATAGGATCTAATCTAATCTAATCTAATCTAATCTGATATGCATTTTGAAACAATATATATCCGCTAGTTATATTCCTCTCATAACGTGTCTTATTACTTTGCTCCGCGAAGTATTGATGATATCTAGTAAGTCTGTGTGTGTGTCTGTGTGTGTGTCCAACCGATAACTTGAGAACGGAGTCGAATTTTTTAATTCTGTTTTCAGCTATCGATAGGTATTCAAATTTGGAGTTTCGAGTTCGAAGATGGGTAATATTGGATGCCCAGAAGTAGGTCAAAGTAAAGATTTCACCATACAGAAATGTATGGAGTTTCACGGAGCAAAGTTTCTAAATAGATTTGTTTATTAATTATTATTATGTATACTCGTAAAGTCTTGTAAATCAGTAAATCAAACTGCATCCCTTAAAGCATGTGTAAGGTAGTTATATTCAATCCTGACAATTATATGCGAAAGTATTGTTTACAAATGTAAAATTTATAGGTCAAATTAAAATAGTATTATATTTACGTAAGGATAAAATACATCATTATATAATTTGGCGATCTTCGTATTTATTCTAAATAGTAAAATGATCTTCAAGTCCAATCCACTTTTACAAATTTTACAAATATCGAATCCTAGAAATTGAATGCTCAAAAGTAATCTCACCACCTTCCACTTTTACATCTTGATGAGAATTATCACAAATTGAGAATATCCTCTCCACTTTCACAACCGGTTCAGATAAACTTTCGTCTTCACTTTTCACAATTGCACTTTCCATCTCCTCGTAACTCAAAATCGGATCTTCCGTTTCCACTTCGTCTTTTGAAGCTCGGACCATGTTCTCTGATGATTTATAGGCCGTTACCTCTGAAAATTAAATATAACTTTAAAAAGTAAACAGAATATAATCCCAATTCCCGTAGCCCGTAACATTAAGATAAACCCCTCGAAAAATATTTAAAGTAGTGGAATATGTACTGTAAATGTAATGAAATGAAAATATTCTTTGAAACTGCCCTTTGGTTTACCTTCTGGGTTCAGAACCACTTTCAGTCTGATTGCTTTCATTACGGCCCCAATCTGATGGAAATAGCTCATTAAGGTTTCCTCATCAAAGCAAGGACGAATATTTTTGTGACCCAATATCCTCATGTCCATCATATACAACAAGGGAATGGCACATCCTTTTGCAATACTAGAACAAAAATAAATAAAGCATAATCATGGACCATTACCATTACATTACCATACACATTTAAACAATTTGACACATTATATTATGCACTCACCTGAAGTTAGTTTCCACTTTCGCTGTTGTCACAGTCAAATTATTAGGTCTTTTTCTGATGGGGCTCCCTTTTTTATTTTTCACAAGTTTCAGTAATATGCCCAGTTCAGTCGGCATAGCACGCCTACAGCATTCGGCAAGCCTCTTGGTAAATTGGCTCTCGCAAGCACAATTAAAATATGTCATGGTCCATGGCCCCTCCCCCATCTCCACAATGATCAGGGTGCCGATATTGTGCTTGAGTGATTTATTAAGCCCACAGATAGACAGCTCACCCGAGAATAGTTTTATTGCAAGTGTATCCCGGTAATTCTTCCTCCTTCGGATTGAACTTAACTGCCTACTACTGCATGGATAGAATCCCACAGGGATGAATAGCACATCCGCAGATTTCAGTAAGGCTGTGTTTTCTTCATGGAATAGTGCGGGGTGTGTTGCAGGGATCCCGCCACCTGTCCCACTAACCTAACCAGTGTAATATGTCCAGGAGTCACACAAACAAATAGTTTTGAATTCACTGTCTTGGTGAAGAGGCAGCCGTTGGCGGTTGTAGTGGGACTCATCCCAAATTTATGTTGGATGATGTAATTTAGTTCATTTTTTTCAATTCCGGTGAAGCCAGGTGCGGGATGAAGCTTGATAAGGGGTAATTGTCGTCTTATTCGTTTTAGTTTACTGGGGTGGAGAAGATAGGGCATTTTTATTAGTTGGAATGGATAGACAATTCCAAATGCTAATGTCACTTATTTGAAATGATGAGTGATGATATGATAGGTCACAATCACAAGCAAAACAAAGTAGCAATTCAAGAGATGTTTAGTTCAAGTTTCAACTCTCCAACAAGCCCAAGAACTCTGTTGCTCATCTAAGCATTCGCATTGATATATTTCAGAGTAAATCTATTTTACCTTAGCTCATCGTTAGTTGTTTTCAGCACAAGCATAATAGCCTAACCTTTTAAATAACCTGTACCGAACTTTTTGCTTTTTTACCGAACCGAGTTTTGCTTCGGTGCACACTCACAAGTTCTTCATTGTTACAATCAAGTTATTTGTGGTTTTTGCTGGGCTTTTCGGTTAATAAGCACGGTGTTAATAGTAATGATAATGATCAATGCTTTATGGATAACTGATGTTTTCTTTAGGAGCGTCTACATATGGCAAGAAACAAATAAGTAAATTAGGAGATTTATGAGAAATTTTCAAAGTCACGGTTGGTTTATCTTTTATCATATCAACATCAATAGAAAATATATTTTGTTAGCCATTCATTTCTTTTTTTCCTTTTTTGTACTCCCATCACTACATCAGCAAAATATGTATGGGGTAGGCATTCTAACTTATATGCAGATTTCAAGCCCATCTTTCTATCTATATGAACATATAATATTATAGATGGTGGGCATTGTGCCTCTTTGTTGACAATATCTGCACAGTTGGGATCAACCTATATGACTTGTTTGATTTTTTTGGGAATGCACAAGTACTCGAAATGGGTTGCCAATATTAATATACGACAAATGCATGGATCAAATGACTGTGAAAGACTTGCCTGACCGTGATTGTTTGGAAACATCAAATCGAGATTAGATAAGATAACGTATGGACTATCTTCAATTATGAATTTGCACACATACACATGTAATCAGCGAATTAACCTGCACGCATTGAAATATTTGTATTTATAATAATTCTGAACAATTATACGTGAAAGTATTTTTTTGTAAATGTCAAATTCTATTGGTCAAAATAACTTACATATCCTAAATTAATGACAAAATACATCATTTCGCACTTAAATTTCAAATTGAAAAA